>JACAXG010000021.1:2345821-2519393 GCA_018881555.1 Amblyornis subalaris
TCTCTTCTCTTCTCTTCTCTTCTCTTCTCTTCTCTTCTCTTCTCTTCTCCCACCTTTCACTCTTTCCCTTAGCCCTCCCCCACCGGCAAAGGCATGATCGTTGAGTAAATGGAAAAAAACATTTTACAACATTAAAGGAAGGCTGTTTAGAAAAGGAAGGCCCTGCTGAGGTGTAGAGGAAGCCTGTTTATTAACACTGGACACCTCTTATCTCAGGCAGCTCCAGATGGATGTCCTTTTGGTAATTCCCACTCTGTGCCAAGTGGGGTTAAGCAGGGTAACCACCTTGACGTGGGCTGGTGATCACCAGGGGATCATCGGCTCCTTCAGAGAGAAATTTCAGATGAAATTTAGAGTGGGGGAGGGAGAACCATAAGGCTTCAGCATAGGCTTGCACGTGGCCAGATTTACCTTTGTGGCTGTAAATTGCTTGCTGCCTGGTCCAGAGCCAGGTTTTGATTAAAAGATAAAGTAGTTCAAATCTGTCAATAATTAACTGTCACTCAATTAAGGCTTTCTTAACAAATTAGCACTTGGTAGCACCTAGGGTGCAGGTTTTTCATGGGAAAAGGCTGATGGAGTGATGTTGGCCGTTAAGTTTGCCCACTGAGTATCAGCTAATGTCCTACTCAGTTTAACCACCACTGTGTAAATTGGGTGAATTGGTTCCCAAACCCCTTTTCTGACAGKTTGCTTTTAAGGTTAACTGTTTATGCTTTCCCAAGCTCAACATTGCAGGACAGTGCTAAATCAGAGCTGTCTCTAATTCGTTGGGGTTTTCTGGCTGTCAGCTCTGAAGGAGCACCATGATGTAAATGAGGCTGTAGGTCGGAATTTACAGAAATGGGGTGGAGCCCTCCTAATGCCCTGTAGGTCCCTTGGAAAGGATGCACCAGAGTTACATAGTCTGCCTCCAGTGTAAGCCACTCTGATGTGTTTGTCTCTCACACAGGGCCTTGGTCTTAACCAATCTGCTCTTTCCACTGGGTTGGTGCAAAGGTTGAAAGGGAAAACACTTCCACCCACTTTATCCCGTGAGGAAATTCTCATCCAAGCAGCTGCCACCCGGCTGTAACTTCTTGTCACTTCCAGCCTTATGTGGTCCTGGATACCTGGGTCCAGCAAGACTTGTCAGGACAAATGCGTTTCCAGAAACATTGCAAAGCTCCATTTATATGCTTCTTTCCCAGATTCCTGGAAGAATCCTTCTGTGGCGATAGAGGTAGTGTTGGTGTTTCTCTGGTAGCAAACATTTTGCCAGTTCCCTTTCATCCCTCTCTGAAACTAGTAATGCCGTGAGTATGTCATCGCACTTTTMCTCTTAATTCTCCAATCTGAAATTGAAAGTGGATGTCAGATGTCAGTCAGAGCCAGCAGAGCCCTCCCAATTCACATCAGCTGGTCTCTAGCCCCATGTTTGTGCGCGCCACTGGATGGACGCTGCCGGGGTGGGGATTCCCTTGGTACGTTAATTCACAGCAAACCGCAGACTCTGGGAGCAGCGATCATTTGTCACATCAACCCTGCTGAGGAGGCATCTGCCTCTCGTGAGTCAGAAAACCCTTTGCTCTCAGTCAGCATCGAGTTCTCCTGGTGTCACACGCAGTTGCACCTCCAGGAGGTGTAGTCGTCGAGTCTGTTGAGAACTCCAGTGCAAAACTCTGGCAAATGCAAGTTCTGATTCATCCTGTATGACAGGAAAGGCTGCGAGGCGGAGGCTGATTTTAGCTTCAGCTCTGATTCGTTCCTCTGATACGGGTTTATGCTCAGTATGGGTTTGGTTAAATCAGTCACTCCTTACCTTGCTGAATAGCTTTCCTTCTCTTTTGACCAAAGCATGCCTTACCTGCAGTGGGGGCCAAAGTGATGCTGGATGAAAGTTTAAAAACAAAATTTGGGAAGCTTTCCAGGTTGGTCGAGTGAAGACCTTGGGGGATGCACTCTGTTGTCTCATACAAAAACTAATCCTGTAAAAACTAATGCAGCTTTCTTTCTATCAGTCATATCAGAAGAGCTGGCACAGAGGGACAGCTCTTAGCCAGCACCACCTTACTGTGGTTCAGAGATCTGAACTCTTTCAGCAACCTCCATGTGGAGGGTTTAAGAGCACCTTTAAAACACATTTTGTGCTGCCCTGTCCTAGTACTTGAATTAAAAGTCTTGAGAAGTTTAAAACCATAAATCAGGAGAAAAGGAAGCACATTTGATAGTTTCAAACTGTACTCTACCCTGTTGAATAATCAAAGCTGAAAATGTAGTTTAATTTTATAGACTTATGTTCTTTTGGTTTGTCAGGGTTTTTAGGAAAGAGCAGGTATTTCTGTAGACAGATCATAACCTGGGAGAAAGAATTTTGACATTTTTTGTGATCTAAATTAATTTGGTTTTTATATAGCAACCAGTTTAAGAACTTTTTAAAGACTCTCTTCTAGTAGAGTTATTCCCGTTGTCTGAAGAATGCATCCCATCTGTCACCCTAAGGACTCAGTCCTGCAAGGCATTGAAGGATAACTTTTTCAGGGGCAGAGAGACATCTAGTAGCATTTCAAAACATTTGCAAGTGCTATACTATTAATTTTAATAGAACACAGGTGCCTGGGTGGTTTTGTAAGGTCCTGAACAAGCCAGTGGTTTTAAGAGCCTAAAACTGAGCATAAGCTGACTTTAGGTGTCTGTGTACAAAACTACCACTGTGGACCATCCAGCTCAGAAGACGGGCTCCTCAGGTGCTGCAGCACTGTTTCTGTGCTTGCCAGAGCCATCCCGCAGTGGGCAGGTACTCAGGGACACCTAGGAATCATTCAGGAGGCAGCACACAGGCTTTACCCACACCTGTGGGCTCCAACAAAACCGTGCCCAGCCCCACTTCCTTTGCAAGAGGTGGTGTCAGTTCCCATCTTTCATAGGAAAGCCCACGAGTTAGGGTGTCTCCCCTAGAGGTGGGAAATTGGCATTCAGCACTTTCCTCRTCCCAAAGCTGTGCAAAGTCACGGCTCTCTTCTCTCTAAAAAAGTGTGTTGGCCACCAGGCTGTGTGATGGGATCATTCCTACCCCTCCTTTGGGTTTTTTTTTTCCTGTATAGAAAGGAACCAAACCATCACAGGGTCAAAAGGAGAAGAAAAAAGTAAAGTTGACTTTGTGAAAAAGGAGATCAAAACAAGAAACTGGGAGGAGGCAGCACTCTGCTTCCAGGACTGTATACTTTACAATCTCTAATGGCTCCGTAATGCAAAGCACAGCGCTGGCCCGGGGAGGAGGGCCCGGGGAGGAGGGCCCGGGAGTCCCTTTGCCCAGGTGATGATGCTCTGACCCTCCTTCTGGTTCCAGCAATCTGTGAGCCTTTCTGAAATGCTGCACAGTTTCGCTGGAGTGGATGGAGGCTGTTGCAGCAATTAATGTGAAGGCACTAACATCTCTTATGGATTTTAGCCTTGAGTAGCTGAATCATTAGGTACCTACATAATGTAAAAAATCATCCCACAGTGCCCTAAGCTCCCACTGAAGTTACTGTGTTTACGTTTGGCGGCAGCAGGCCCAAAATAATGTAGGTGTGTTTTTATGAAAAGGAAATACATCCCTGACACAAAGGTCAAATGGCATTTACAACAACATTAATAATTTCAGAGCACCGTGCTATTGAATTCTAGGAAAGATTAGACCTGTTTGGCAATACTRTTTAGTTGCTTTTACAACAGAAATGTGCTGTTTACCTCCTGAGAGGTTCATAAGGAAAAAAAAATCCAATCTCTATCAATGAGTAAGATATTTTCCTTACCAGAGATATTGATTTAAATATTGACTTCGCTGCTGGAGGGTTATTTCACTCCATGCTGCAGATACTCATTGTCAAGTGACATGTGTTTTATGTACTAATAAAAATGTGATTTCTGGCCCGGTAATCTTATCTGAATGATTCTGACTTTCTGGATTCAGTTTGGTCTCAAGSAGTTGTCCTTTCCAAAATTGAGTACTTACTTTCTTCTGCGTGTCAATGCACTTCACTCCATGTGAATTACTTGCAACTAAGATCAAAACAAACAAACGTTAAAAAAACCCCGCACACAGCCCCTTTGTCCTATTAGTTCGTTTTCCTTTCAGTCTTTCAGCAATGGGTTTAGGCTCTGCAAAACAGAAGTTCTTTATTTAGCAACAGAAAAGGTGCCGCTGCAGAACCTGTTACAGCTTGTCAGAAAACCAGCCCGAGTGTGTTCTGGGACAAGGACTGTCTTTTTATTGTTGGGTTATACAACAGCTCTCATGTTGGCTTGCTGACCCCGATCAGGCCTGGTGATAGTGACAACGACAACAATAGCTTATGCCACCGAGAAGCATAAGGAGGGCTGTAACACCTCCCCATGCTCAGGAGGGCTTTAACACCTCCCATCGCGGGCCAGACGTGCCAGCTCCCTCCAGTGCAAAGTACCAGCCCAGGAGGGAAGAAACTCCCAAGGAGTAAAAATCCCAACCCCCGGAAACTGCCAACTTATAGACATGATGATTTATTTCACTGGAGCATTGCACCCGTGGAGCAGGTGATGTTGCTGAACAGTTTCACTGATGCTAAAATTCTCGTTACTGCGCAGCTGGATCTCCCCACGGAGCCTGGATCCACGTGTGTATGTGGAATTGCACACTCCAAAGTAAAGCGCTCCAGAGGGCAGCCGGGTGCACTGCTGCCATGCAGCTTGGTAGCAGCGAGGTCTCTGGGACTGGGAGTACAAGGTGAAGGATAACCACTGGAATGCTTGTGGTCTCTCCTGCTTTCTCTTAGGCACCATCGGGACAAGGCAAAAATGTGAGGCAATGGTAACACTCACGCATCAGCTCTTTGGCATCCTCAGCAATCACCCCAGCTGCCTGCAAGTGGGATGACGAGCAAATAGGGTCGTTTTCAGAGGGAAGTTGAATGAAAAAGGTTAGTTCTGGTCTGAAATTCCTGAGGTTAGCTGAGCCCAGTGCTTCTAGGCACTGTCCGGTTTGCAGCACAGGACCGCTGGTGCCTGCACTCAGGAAGATGAGCTTTGCCTGGGTAAAGTCTCCTTGTAAATCTTCTCCTTGGGGACATTGAATTTCAGACCATAGCTATGGATCCAAGGCCTCTGCTCAGTTCTTGACGCATCAGCATAGGAAGAGGGGCAGACATACCCTCCTGAAAGTTGTTCACAGCCAAGAAGGGGGGAAGCTGGCAGAAAGGCAAATCTCAGATCCTGTTAAGGAGCACTTCCTTGTGTAGCCTCTGCTAATGGGGGGCTGTGGTGCTGTGAGCAGAAGTTGTTTACTTTGGAAGAAACAGGGGGACAAAGAGGGCTTTGAGTCACTCRCAGAATTATTTTTTTTTTACTGAAGAGAATTTACAACAAATATGAGAACTGGAACTAGGACACAAATTCAGCTTGCATTTTACTAGAGGCTACTTCACTTAGTTGTATTGCTTTCTGTCTACTTG
This sequence comes from Amblyornis subalaris, assembly GCA_018881555.1. Taxonomy (NCBI): domain Eukaryota; kingdom Metazoa; phylum Chordata; class Aves; order Passeriformes; family Ptilonorhynchidae; genus Amblyornis; species Amblyornis subalaris. Next base: position 2,351,269 of record JACAXG010000021.1, read on the forward strand.
CACACAAGGAATTTTTCTTTTTCTTGGAGCACAATGTTTTAAATTAAATTTTTGGGAAACTAACGTGCCAAGCAAGTCTTTATTAACCCCAGCAGTGTAATTTCTCATTACAAGACTATAATTCAGAGGAAACAGCGTTGCTAAAACAGCTACTGAGTCCTAGCAAAAATGACAGTTTTCCTCAATCAGTTCCTTTTGTGACCTTGATCTGAACCTTAATCTGTTTTAGCAAAATTCTTTTTATTAGCCATTCATTCTTAATCATACCGCTAATTTTCCTGTTTTTAAACTACCAATTTAAGGCTGCTTTTTCATGGAACTAATCAAGGCTGATGTATGTTATTTTGGCTATGAATTCTAATAATTATTCTTAAGAGTTTTTTAAGTCTGCATTTTCCATAGATAACTGTCAAAATTGTAGATAGGGGCAGAACGGTTTGTTTCTGTGATATGGCACATACAAGTCTGCTTTCTTATCTTTAGTGAAAATAACCATTACGAGCATTGGATAGGGAATCTGAGCCTCACCTTCTTTTCTTTCCTTACATCAGCAGTTGCTTTTCATTAGTATTATTATTGCAGACAAGCATCATTGGAAGGAAGAAGGGTTTTCAGGATCAGGCTCCATTTGAGATATTTAGAATAAAAAAATAAACATATACTTGCAGCTGTCTCACAAAGATTGTAAACTGTTGTAGCTAGTGACTAGTGATTTTTCTTTGCCTATGGTATTAAAGAACAGATTGTGTTACTATACTTATCTCTACCTTTACAAACAAATACATCAGGAAAATATGTCAAGCAGAAGAAACCATGCTTGTTATCAAATGCCTAGCTACACTGACTACAGGTTTTTGTACTTTTTGGCAAAAGCTTCAAAACATATTGTGGCTTGGTTAAGCTCCGAATTCTTTGCAGCATAAAGGGAGCCTTTCTGTGCCCGTGGTGCGCGCTCGGCTCTCCAGCGAAGGCAGCAGCTCGCTGCTGTTGTTTGTCATCCGTACGGCTGCCGCACAGAGATCACAACCCCTTGTCCTCGGCTTTGTACCCACCAGAGACGCTTCTTCCCCCACTGAACTGATTAACATCACGGCAGGGCTATGATCTTAAAAGCCTGGCACTTCTGATTAGTTTTTTGTTGAAGTTTGCAGAGCTGACTGAGTACCAGAGGCTTTGTGCGTGTGCAGCGGGGTGGTTGCAGGGGGTAGGACCCAGCCCCCCCAGTCAGAGGTGCCGTTGGAGCAGCACTTGGGGAGAAACTTTACAAGCGTTTTCCAGCCTAAACCTCTCTCTCTGTGCTCAATGGGACTTTGTCAAGTGACGCGCTAACATTTCGTTAGGGAGTGAAGCAGATTTCTTAATTACAAGTGAACTAAGCTTGACAGATAGGATTTTCTAGTCTGAAGAGGGAGGAAAGCCAGAAACTTGGGGGTTTTGTGTGTTTGCTTGTTGTTTTTTTTTATGGAAGATGCTCAGATGTCTTGGTAATAGGTTCCCATGCCAGATGGAAGGCAATGGCTGGAAGAGTAGAGGAACAAAGACTCTTCTCAATCTTTTTCCCTAATTAAATCCTTTTTTTCTGTAAAAGTGCAATGTTTTCCCCACCAGTTTGAAAGGATTGCCATGTATGATTGTTTGAAAAGCTATAGGTTAATTGTGTTATATGTATCTGTAGAAAAATTAATGCTATATGCAAAAATGGATGAAAGTGCTCAAATAGCCCGTTAATTAACTCAGCCCTATTGTTAGCGGGGTTGGCATTAGAGGAAAGAATAATGCCTTTTCAATCCGAAACCTTGCCTCCCTCCCCATCCATTTTATCTCTTCTTGTCACTTCCTATTAGCTGATCATGACATCTTATCTTTTTCCTGAAGGGTGGGCCAGAAGATTACTTTGGAGCTCATGTAAGTGACACTCCAAGGATTGGCCGGCAGCAGGTTCAGCGGCCCCGGCCCCCGGAGCCGTGGGATGTCATCCCTGTGACATGCCTGGAAACCCCAGCTCATCCCTCAACTGTCCGGTTACAGCAGCATCTCCGTCACGTTGCACTTCAAGTCTGTCACTGGCATGGGTTCACGCTCCTCTCCCGGGAACCCTTCTCGGTTTTGCTGAGGACTRTGTTTGTATTTTTAGCACAGAGTCCTTCACATCAGTGGCACTGAGGGTTTCTTTTGCAAGATGGGATTCTGCCACAGGAGGGAATGGCGCGGGATCGCACACCAAGTGTACCCGCATGTGCTGAGAGGGGAGCTGTGTGTTAAAGCACACTCTCTTTGCCATCGCTCTGTGGGAAGGAGTTTTTGGGAGACCTCTGCCTGCCTGGAGGTGTGGGGCTGTCCCAGCAGCTTTTCCCCACACCAGCCACCTGGTCCCCAGAGCCCAGGATGCTCCTGGTGAGGGGACACAGCCAGAGTGCTGCCACCAGCTRTAGCCAGACATTATGACTCGTGCTGGAGGGACTCGCTGCCGGCACCGTAATTGCAGGCTAGCTGGATTTTTGCTGTAGTATTACAAATTCCCCCAGGGAAGCCCACAACTATGACCATTTACATGGTAACATTGTCAGGCATGAGTCATTTTCTTCCCTCTCTCTCTGTCTCTGTTTCTTCTCTCAYACACACACATAAAAATGCAAGGACAAATCAACGAACTGGTAAATAAAATTTACATGTTGCTTTAGTGCATTCTGAGCCCTCTTTTTCTGGCTGAGTGTATAGTTTGATGTACCTTTTTTTTTTTGCTATGAGAACGTGGCACAAAATGTATAGGCCATGTGAATGTTGATACTGGAATGACGATTTTTTTTATCTTATGCTTTATCTTACCCTTTTTTGCTGGGTTACTCCTATGAGTACTTTGAGTAAAAAATTAATCAGTAAAACTAATCCTTAAAAAAAAAAAATCTTTGTCAATATAATAAAGCAGGAAATTTGAAAAGTGAGTAACAGGGTCCCTGTTTAAGAATTTTTTTCAACTGACACTTCTTCATTAATACTCCAGGTCTGCTAAGCTTATTGTCACCCTTTTTCTACACATCTGAATACATGCTCTGTGTATCATCTCATTGTATTGCACTGGCTACATTATCACAATTCACAGGAGTAAGTACTTGCAGGTTTGGTGTCCTTGGCTGTGAACCAACTTTCTGGTTTATTCTGAAATGTTCACTTTGGTGCTTTAAAAATAAAAAAGATTCACTAAAAGAAAGTTAGGAAAAAGACACTGAAGTTGGAGGTGCTTGAATTAAGGGTTGCTTTTGCAAGACAGTTGTGGCAGACTTTTGCATGCATCCTGATCATCCTGAGCAACATTGCAGATCCTGAAACTGCTGCTGAACCATCCAGTCTTAAAATGAAAATGGATTTCATTTCTGCCCTCTCCTCTGCTTTTGTCACTCTTTCTCCAGCACAATGCATGAAACAGGGCTTGTGAGACTGGTGCTGTGTGTGCCTAACAGGCAGGGTGAAAGGGCAGCACCCTAAAACACAGGGAGGCTCAGCTCAGGTGATCCTGAGGAGTATCAAAATGGAGAATGCAGGTAGAGTGAAAAGCAGGTGAATTTGTATATCACAGTGGGAGTCTGGGTGAAAATTTTGGGTGCAGTGACCAGATCTGTGTGGCCAAATGTGTGCTGAAGACGCCGCCAAGGACACGCGACCATGAGTTTGCCAGAGAGGCCTCAGGTTTTGCATTTTGTTAGATTTACGTTTGTGGAGTGAGCAGAGGTTGAATAATTTATGGCGGTGACCACTTAGATGCCATATGTCATGGTTTTTTTAAACCAGTATGGGTTTTTTAATACACAAAAGGGAACAGACACTGGAGCTGAACTTTCTTCATTTTATTCAAGAAAAGAATACTTAAAAATGCTTGCAGTAAAGAGAACCCTTTTTATACACTTTGAATCTGCACTAAACTTGACTRGTCAGCATCACTCTGTTTTTGCGATGAAAAATAAATCCAGTTTTTGCACAGTGTCACACACAAGAAGAAACAAGACTTTTACACAGGTCTCAGTAAGAGACCATACTTTAGTGTAGTTCTAAAGTTTGGTGAAAGCATATTTCTTTCCATTGTTTAAAAATGCATATTTAAATAAATAGCCACTCAATTCCCACCCAACAGTATATAAATGGTAGCCTTGATGTCACAGGCAAATTTTTGTAGGTGGTTAGCACTGATGTTTCTGGGACATTACAATGGAAATATTCTGTTGTGGATTTTATTTTGCTGTGAGAAACATGAAATCCTTGCATACTAGGAGTTCACATGTCCCTTTAAGTCTTAAAATATGTTAATTTTACATGCCAAAGTCTTAAGAAGTGTTTGACTGCCCGTGGCTTTTGTGTGCATCTCCAGATGGCAGATGCCATTTTGTGTTTCACATTAATTGAGTAAATTTCCTTGCTCTTTGTACATATTGCAGAGGAAGCCATTCTCTGCTTTCAATAGGACAGAACAGCTCTTTGGCATCAAACCCTTCTGGTCTGGTGGTACTAAAACTGTTTTAAGGTGGAATTCTGAGAACAAGCTGTTGGTAATACAGATTTCCTCTATTGTAGATGAAAGTCAGACATTTAACAGTTATCTTAGAAATATCTTGAGGGTTTTTCCTGCTGAATTGTGAAACAAACCAGTTAGGATAACCTCAGGGGCTGTAGACATAATAAGATATATGTTTTTTCAATATTCATTTAGCTAAAGGAAAAAAAATCTTTTATCTTGGAGGGCATTGTTTTTCTTTTTCTTTTTTTCCCCACTTTTGTTTTTCCCCCTCTCACTTTCTAGATATCAAAAAAAAAAAGTCCCCAGGGCCTTTAACACACTTCACTTTGTCCAAACATTGGTCCTGTTGTAGGAATTGCAGTGCTGCTTTTGGGGTACAGACAATGAAAGAGGGTGTGACAAATACCTGAGAGACCCTCTCCTGTGCTGGGAAGCAGTGATGGCCACCCCACTGGACATCCTCACAGACACCCCAGACATCCTCATGTCTCTCTTCCCGCACAAAGCCCATGGGGTTGCTCTGAACCACTCTTGCCTGAGCCACCCATCACTAACCCCTCACACAAGGGCATTTTAACTTTGAAAGCTGTGATGCTCAGGATAAAAAGGGGTAGTGGTTCTATAGCTAAGCATGCCCTAAATCCAGATGAATTTCTGTGTGGAGCTAATAGTATTTATAAAAGTTATGTGTTTGTGAGGAGAATATATGAGAATTTATGCACAGCAGCACCTTGTAAGTGACTTAACATGTTTTTACATCAAGATAAAATGAGCGCAGCAATGAGATTTTAAATCACCTTTTTAAATTTTTCCTGTATGTTCACTCTTCCAAACTCCCTGTAGAAGGGAGGCAAAACAAATATCCTCTCTGTTTGAAAAAGAATATAGAAGACAGAAGTTAATGCTCGTCAAAGAAACCAAGATTATATGTCATGTTATTAATCAGATTTTTATCATGGTAAGTGGTGTCCAGATATAGTTGAAGTGGGCAGTGTACATAATAACATAATTATGGGTGTTATAGTGACGTAACAGCAGCAGGAGCTCGGCTCCTGACTCCTTTGTTTTCCATTCACACCCACTATGATCTACTGCTATATTTAGTTGTTTTTCACAGTGCTACCTAATACTGTCATCACAAGTTGGTTTGTTGTTTTTTTTTTTATGTAATAAAATAAAGATAAGACAGTATTGATTTTCCGTGGAAGCCGAAACACTGGAATCTTTTCTTGTAGATGATAATTCAAACTGAGAGGAGGGTGGGGTTTTTTTGTTTTCTGGTTTTTTTTGATAGATTATTGTCATCTTTTGTGTGTGAAATGCAATTGCAGTAGAGGCAGAGCGGCAGCTGGTGGGAACCGTCCCAGTTCCACTGCCTTCTGCGAGCTGGGACTATCTGTGTCGGCTGAGGAGCTGCTCCAGACAATTTAAGGCGAGCTTGCGGAGCATGAAAGAACTGAGATTATTACATAACTAAGTGGTGTTTGGGGATTTAAATAAAGGAAGTTTTGACTGCTGAATTGCTGCGCTTTAACAGTTCTCAGTCTATCATTTTTGGCACAGCTTGTTTGCATGGCATTGCCGTTCCAAAGACACCCAAAAATCAGCCCTGTGCTTCTCAGGTAGTGCTGGCACGGCGTAGGGCAGCCCAGCGCAGACCCTGGGTGGTGTCTGCAGCAGAGGACGTGTCATTCTGCTTAAACCTCAGCGCAGCCGTGCTTCCCATGCCCGGAAGTTAGGCATTACAATTCCCCCAAAAGAAAAGATCTCATTTTCAAAGAATAGCTTTTGTGGTCAAATGCACCTGCTGTGGTGAACTAATTATTGGTATGTGGGGCTGTATGACACCCGTTGGCATTTTGCTTTGGCCCACAASAAGAAAAAAAGAGGTCTAATGCCTCATGGAGCACTGGTTTTCCATCTATGTCCTTGTTATCACAGAACTGGTTCCTGAATTAAAGCAAAGGCTTTGTCAAACACCACCAAATCAAGTACACCGTGAGTGAAGCTTGCAATGTGAACATCAGAAATGTCTTCTGTGTTTAGCAGTATGGGAAAGTATGATGCTGTTATAAAGAATAAAACACTGAGGAGTCCTAGACTAGATGAAGCCACAAGTCCAAGAGCCCTGGAAGGATGCTGTTTGCCAGCTTTACAATAGGTTTATTCAGCAGGAGTCAGCAGGGTTGCCTATCTGTGTTCCTATAGTCAAAGCTCATTCATTCTGTGCAACATAGGTCAGCTCTGGTGCAACTATTGATATCTGTAGAGCACTTGCCCTACTGCTGTGATTTAAAAAAAAAATCAGCACTGTAGTTACAAAGCATTAGTGGACTCCTCTGTGTTGTATTTATTGCAACATCACAGCTCCCTCTTTCTTTAGTTGAGTACACATAGTACGTCTTACCCAAAACAGTGATAACATGTGAACAAAGATGGAGGGGGGTCTGTATAAGAAGAGCTTTCAAAAATTATTCCCTCCTCCCAAGATCTTTGAAAAAGTATTTTGACAGCAGACAAACAAAACTCCTCTCCTCAGTTTCAGTCTCATTTTTTTGCATAAATTCAGTGACACTGCACTGAGGATTCAGGTAATTCAATGTTTATTCTGATTTTAAACTACTCCGGAATAAATAAAACACTCTCCTTGCCTTCTTCTGGACCTCTTTTGATCACCTCAGCTGTGAGATGACCACAGGAAAGTGGTCACCATATATCACCAAGTCCCTGTGTACTTGGGTGTTCTTGGGAACTGCCTGCAATGGTCCAATGTGGTTTTTGAGGGAGAGATGCCATGGAGAGCCGCCTAGACTGAGGCTGCCAAGATGCAAGATAAGAGGATCACCTGTAGCCAGTCTCTCAGAAGGCGACTAATATACTGAATAACAGTAGCACAGACAACTGATCTTTGYCTACTGCCAAGACAAGCAGTTCTGCTAATGAGATCAATGCAGTCTTCCATATGTAATAAGGCTTATGCTCAGCTTGATGAAGGTGAAGACAGAAATTCCTAAAAAGCCTGATTTTAATAGCCATATTCAAGCAGAACTCACTTTTGCCTCATTGAGCAGCGCAAAAGACTTAGAGCATAAGACAGGAGATTAAGATCTTGGACAGAGGAATTCTCTTCATCACTTTGCAAGGCATATAGCAGACCACTGCCTCACTGTCCCTGACTTCGTAGTGTTGCTTTCTTTCCCCAAAAAGAGTTGTCTGACTGAATTCAGAAGCGTGAATGAGGTTCTCATATGCAACAATGCTTAAAGCCAGAGCAATGCCTATAAATATGGAAATGAGAGTTTTACTTTATTCTGGGAAGGGCTGGAACTTTCCTCAGGAGACTTTCTCTGACTTCAGGACTGGTTTCAGTAAGTACCTTTGGCAATGCAAAATGGAAGTGCATGAATAAATTAATTGGAAGATGTACATGCGGCTCCTGCCACTCCCCAAATACCTTTCCCAGCTCTGAATGCAACACAGATTTTAATCATGGAGCAACAGATGATTGATGGATGATTAATAGCTAATTTGCGAGATTCATTTAACTTCATTTTACTTATACACTGTATGTAGAATTAGTTAAGGCTTGTACAGGAAAGGAAGTGATGAACCATTGTTCCCATTAAATTATAATGACAGCCTTCCTCATCACTGTATATTTATTATGTAAGAAAAGGAAATGTCTAGTAAAAATCTGTATAGGTTAATAACACCTTCATAATATAGTCTCTCTTTTCTATTGACTTGAATAGCCCTCCTACTGACTTTTACTGGATTATTAGAGTTAATTACATCAATTGCAATATAATTGATTCTTAAATACTATGTAGGAACCTCRTACAATTATGGAAAAACAAAAGTCATCTAGACATCTCCGATCAGAAAAGATTTGGAATTCCTGCACATTTAATTCCTGTTAATCACCAGTCAGTTTGGACATTAAGATTGCAGGGTTTCTTGTTTTCTTTCTGTTAGGTTTTGACAGAATTGATAGTTTTACAACATTTAACTCAGTGTGCATGGAAATATAAGATTAAAGAGACAAATGTAATTTGCTAAAATTGTTACTTCATCTCCTAAAAGTGAAATGAATTACCTGCCTGTCTATATCAAAATACAACTTACTCACACGCATGCATGCTCAAGAGGGGAAAAAAAATACAAAATAGGTATTTAACATCAAGTTGAAGTCCTTTATCCACAGGTGCAGCATTCCTACAGATCATGCTTACTAAAGTCACCAAGGGCCTTCAATGTAAAGACATGAAGCAGAGCTGAACACTGATCTCCAGAGAGTAGGAGATCTATACATTATTTCACTGAGTAACTTTGACATGAAAATGGTTTCTAAAGGATGGTTCTGTATTCCAGATAAAGATTATGGACCATTCAAAAGAAGGTGCTTTAAGATAAACCCTCTGAGGGATGCTACAACATTATTAAGCAGCAGTTCGACTTTAAAGCCAGTCAAACACTACATTTTTTTGTGACTCTGTTCTTGGTCAGAGTCCCCTGTGGTACCAGCGTAGGAGATGTTAGTCATTTTAATTTTTTTTAGCTGACTTTGTTACAGTTCTCCAGTGGCCTTCCAGGAGCCGTGTGGCGTTTTGCAAGAGTGAGTTTGCTTTGTGTTTGTGCAGCTAAAGTCCTCAGAAGGTAAATTCAACACTCTTTATGCTGCTCCATTAAATATCCTCAAGTCAATTCAGTTGGTGTGGGGATATCACTTCAGAGTTTCGGCTGAGCGATGCGTGCAAGTTATTGTTATGCAAAATAATAACTCGGGTTACAGTTATTGTTTTTAGTATTATTAATATTTTTGCTTTACAGCTTAATGCACACACTTAACCACACTGCAGCAGCCAGCTATCAAAGGCTTCCCTGAGGGAAAATTAAGCACTTGGAGCAATAAATTATGAAAAGACTACATCTAAGGGCACCATCCACCTTGTTCTCACACCCGCTTTAAGTGTTAAATAAATCATAACATCCTGTTCATCGTGCCGTCAGTAGGGGTTAAAGAAGTCACTGTAAATGAGCTCCAAATCATAGGATGTAACTGGCTTCCAAGTTTTTTGTTTGCAAGGAGAAACAGCTCCAGGCTTTTGATAGTTCGGGTCTTTAAGGAAAGTCTTTTTTCCATTCCAACTACTTCCTGTTAATGTGGAAATGGGAGGAAATGAACATTAAGCAGAAGGATGGGCCCATCCTTTTCCAGTCGTGTGCCTAATTTGTCAGGTGCAATATTGGCACCTGGAGGCTTGTTTTGGCTCCTATTACATCCTTGCTGGGGAAATATCTGGATACTTGTGACTAACAGCATAGGACTTCAAAGCATTTTTGTTACAGGGAGAAAGAAGAAAGGCTGCCGCCGTTAGAAATGGCAGAGTTGAGCAGCCCACTTTGTTTGCAGTGTGTTGTAAACAGCAGTAAGTTAAAAGAAAAAAAAGGAAGAGAAAAAGTTTGTGACATTTCAGTCTAAACCTAGTTGTGACCATTAAGCCTGTAAGATAAGTACACTCTAAGGAGTACGCCTAACCCATAAGCTGCCTCTTGGAAATATATGTCTTGAGTGTGTTCTTCGTACTTCTGAACCTTCATATAAAACACCCTTTTGCTGAGAACTTGTCAGCATGCATGTGCATTTCAGTAGGAAGTTTAGGTGTTTTGTGGCAAAAGTTTTTCTGGCCTTTGAGTCGCAGTGATGATAAAGCTGTTGTAAGCGACCCTGGATATTTGATCAAAATCTGCAAACTTAGAGTGCCAAGGCCTGCCTGGTGTCTTTACTTCATGCCAAACACTGTAGCCATAATTTCTTTTGTGGGACCTTTCTTGGGTTAAGGAACTGTCCAAGATGAGTTAGAGAGCCCATGCTTGGCCAGTATATTAGTGATGCATCTCTCTAGCTGAATCTGTAGAAAAAAAATGTATTTAAGGCTCCAGTAATGAAAAGAATGAGACTGAAGTTGAACTTATTCCCCAGCAGTGTTTCAAACTCTCAGTTCTCTGGGGTTGGTTTGTATTTTTAAAACTGATTAATGTTTTGGGCCAAAGTAACTATTCATGTGCCACTTTTTTTTTTCCCATCATGAATCACAATTAATTAGCATTTAGTGGTGGGAGGAGAAAAGATAGTGTAGCTAATTAATATTTCATTCAGGTAAAACATAGTGAATCAAGCCATGAGTGATATACACAGATCTGCAACTGTTCTGAGAGCAAATTCATTCAGATCAGTGAAATGAGATAATAGACTTGGGAAATCCAGCTGCTGCGCAGATGTTGGGTGGAATTTTCCAGAGAGAAGCAGCTATGCCATTTTTTGTGCCTGATTCTGCATTTCTTGCTCAGGAGGGTTCCCTTTTTCTGGATGACAATTTACTGTGGGGCAAGCAAACTTTGTGCTGAGGAAACATCAGTGGGTTTGGGATTCACTGACCCCTTTCTCCTAGGTTAGTTCCATCTGTACCTGGGTCAGATGGAAGCCTTGAGGTCAAGCATCCAGAGTCAGCTCTTCCCTGTGAGCAGGCATTATCCTGTGCCTCATTCCAGCCATCCTGGATTTGCAAGTGGTCTCAGCTGGACTGTAGAAGATGGCTTTGTGTTTTAGAGTGACTGTTTCTTTCTTCACCTGAGCACTGTCAGGTAATCAATTATTTACTTCAAGTGTACTGTCTTTTGAAGCCATCAAAGATTTGGTTTTTATGCTTGTCTTACTTACACAGGGCGTTAGACTGGTAGAGAACACATGAAAGTGGCTGGATGATAGTTCTATCTTGGTGCTCAGGACACTTCTCCCATTTTTTTTGTTGAAACCAATGATTCTTGACCTTCATCTTGTTGAGAGTGTCCACATACCAAGATCAGGCTTCTTTGTTATAGAGTCATGAAATAGTTTGGGTTGGAAGGGCCCTTTAAAGGTCATCTAGTCCAACCCCTCTGCAATGACCGGGGACATGTTCAGCCAGACCAGGTTGCCCAGAGTCCCACCCAACTGACCTTGAATGTTTCCAAGGATGGGGCATTCACCACGTCTCTGTGCAACCTTTGCCAGTATTTTGCCACCCTCGTTGTAAACAAGTTCTTATATGTAGGCTGAATCTAACTTCTTTTAGTTTAAAACCATTACTTACCTCTTGTTCTATAACTACAGGTCCTACTAAAAACTCTGCCTCCATCTTTCCTGTTGGTTCCCTTGAAGTCCTGAAAGACTGCAGTAAGGTCACGCTGGAGCGTTCTCTTTTCCAGGCTCAACAATCCCAATTCTTTCAGCCTGTCCTCACAGGGAAGGATTTTCATCCCTCTCATCATTTTGTCTAGGGAAAGAAATCGTCTGTGGGTACACATACAGTGGCAGCAGCACATTGTTTGATGACTTCAGTGCATGGGCTCTGCAGCAGTTTGGTTTAAACTATTTAGCAGACATTTAAACTCAGCCTAAGGACTTTGCCCTGAAGTGGCTGAGGATTGCTGATGGGACGTGTCCTGCTGACTCAGTGGTGAGGGTGGGGCATCTTGAGCTGCATGAGAAGTGCAAAAGTGGTTGGTGGGAAGAAAAGAGAGGAGCTTAATAATCCTTTATTCCCACACCCAGAGACATTTTTGCTGATTGTGGCCTAATTTATGGTAAAGGGCAAAAATACAAAAAAGCCAGAAAATATCTGAAATAAGTGCAAGCATCCTCCTATATATGCTTATTCATATATATGCAACTAAGTGAAAGGAGATTGTAGCAAGGTGGGAGTCAGTCTCTTTTCCCAAGTAACAAGGGACAGGACAAGAGGAAATGGCCTCAAATTGAGCCAGGGGAGGTTCAGTTGAATATTAGGAAAAAATTCTTCATGGAAAGAGTTGTCAAACTTTGGAACAGGCTGCCCAGGGAAGTGGTTGAATCAACACCCCTGGAGGTATTTAAAAGATGTGTAGATGTGGCACTCTAAGACACATCTAGTAAACTCACCTAGGGACGTGGTTTAGTGGTGGACTTGGCCATGCTAGGTTTACAGTTGGACTCCATGATCCTAAAGGTCTCTTCCAGCCCAAATGATTCTGTGATTCCATGATTTTCCTTTAGTAACTTTCCCTGTTCTCCATTATCCCAGAGACACCCAGACAGATTAATGCTGCAGGAGACCAGAGTGTCCTCTCTGCTGCCACAGATGACCATTGTACTGATAGTTCCTGCACCAGTTTGAGGTATGTGCAATGCCAGCACACAGTGGCACTGCATGATCTGGGTAACTCACTGTCTTGCTCTGTAATTTTTGAACTTACTTATGTCACCATCTACAAACACATATGCCATGAACTTTGAGGAATAGGTAACTTTTCATCCTTGTGTGTGGGTGAAAGAGCAGGGAGAATACAGCCTTGCACTGGTGACATGTTCTACTTGGAGCTCATCATCTGGGATATTTTTTCCCATTGGGTCAATTGCTGCATTTCTCTGCAGCTCCAAGAAATACAAATAAATAGATCAATACACAGGCTTGACAGCTCCTTGACAGCTACAGCAATTGTCAACTACTTAGATTCCTCATGTCCGTGAGTTCAGCTGGGATCGGTGTGCCCCTCACCTGCCATTTGCGTGGCACGGGAACAGTAGCATTCAGCACTTCCTTTCCCTTTGTTTTAGAGAACTACAGAACAGGTTGTGTGCTGGTGCAAATATAGCTGGTTGGTCTCCACACTGGTATCTTTTTGTACCGTATGTATAGCTTTGATAAGCAGCATATGTGTCTGCTTCCCGACTATACAGTGTTTCCACTCTGATCTCAGGAGTGTAGCTAAATCAATATATCCTTTGTGATGTGCAGATGGAAATAATCTCTAGAAAGATGCATTTCTGAGCTTTGCCCAGTATGTATTTATTTGAGAGGTACAGCTGGTTTGTGGAAAGGTACAATCCAAGACCATATGTGAGCACACTGCTAACCCAGCTCAAGCAGCTTTGCGCTGCTATTGCAGCCCCGTCATGACCATCAGCAGGGCCTCTGGAGGCTCGTTTGATGGTGAAGGGAATTGCCAGGCAGGGTGTTGCTTGGCCCCTGAGGGGCAGAAAGAGGGGCAGGCTGCCTTTACAGCCCCTCATGCTCTGCTGTTGGCTGCCAAACCCTCCAGCATCCTTCAGGACCTTGCTAGCTGCCCCCATATCAGGTTGCCACAAGGTGCTCTTCAGTCTTGCTCCCTGAACTGCAAAAGGTGCAAACAGGCCATTTCCATCTTAGAGTGGCCTGTTTAAGGTTTGCTGGTGCATTTCTGCCTGCTGCTCCTAGTTACTGGACCTAAACCCAGATTTCAGACCTGTAAGCAAGTGCAAGTCTGAATGTCCCCATATTCCATGACTGCTTGGGGTGACACTTGGATTCAGGTTCAGTCTCCAAAGGTCTCTGACAGACTCTAGGCTTCTCACCCTATGTTGTGAGAGCATTGCATTTCTGGTAGTTTTGCCCAATTCAAGCCCCTCTGGTTGCTAAATGGGTTACACACATCTAGTAAACTCACACTGGCAATGTAAAAACACTTTTGTTTCCTTAAAGGCTTGCACTATCAAAAGTGACATGATGATTTGAATCAGAACACATGAGGATGTGGCAAATTCACACCTGTAAATACACAGGTTCCGTATCAATACCTGCATCATTAATGACATGCTCCCAATAAAATATTTTACGGGTGAGATTCAAGTAACCAAAGAGGAGGGACAGGCATTTTTTTGTGGGATTCACCTCAGCTGTTATTATGAGACTAACATCGACCCATTTTCTCTCCATGGATTATGCAGCAAACCCAGGGCAGGGAGTGCTGTACTTGGGGTATGCTATGGTGGCTGTAGGGGGGCAGTTGGGTGGCACCCTGACTGGTCACCCCCTGACTGACAAACTGCACGGTGGATATGGGTGCTGGGGCAGTCTGCTAAGAAAACTCACGTCTGTTTGCACAGGTTTATTCACAGATGTTTTAAAATACAGTTCCCTTGTGCAAGTCAAGCTGTGAACACCTGAGTTTTGGTTCCTCCCAGAGCAGTTTCACAAGGAACTTGTGGTTTCTTTCCCAGAGTGGGCATTTTGCATTGGAAAACACCCATCTAATTTTACAACTCAAAAGCCTCACTCCTGTGCATAATCAGGTGTTCAGGCAGATAGCACTCCATGAATAAAAATTCCTGGGATTTCAACTCACAAGTTGAGCTGCCAGGTACATACTGAAAGCAGCCCTGGAAAACTCACTTTTACCCTCTGAATTTGGACAAATACTCCTGGAATAGTCTTTTCTCTGTCTCATGCCACTCTCATCACCATCTTCACATTACTAAGGGCTAATTTTAGATCAAGTTACAAATACTTCCTAAGTACAAGATCCCATCGCCATGTGCTGGAATCGTATGGCAGCTGCTCCCTCCTCTTCCTTTGCAATGAGGTGAGGTGAGGCAGGAAGCCCCAGTACCATCAGTTCCCTCCTTAGAAAGGCCAGTGCAGGCTATCAAGAACCTTGAGACTACCAGGAGCCTTGGGGGCACCCCTTTGTGCCACAGTGGGGACCTTTGAGACCATGCTCTCTCCCCTACAACATGCTCGGATTGTTGTGTGTCTACAACAACTTTCATTKCAGGATGCCTCAAATATCCCCTGCAGACTTTACAGGGAGTGTCTTTTGCCATGTGAGGAGCCCCTTGGCCCCCTGAGAGGAGGAGCACASGTGGCAGCAGGGGTCCTGCCCCTCCTGACACGCTGTGTGCCCCTGGGCAGGGTGGTCCCCATTGCACAGGCAAGCACCATGATGTGATGCAGTGACGTGGGCTTTCCAGAGGTCAGGCGCCAGTCAGCAGCAGGGCTCTGGCATCCCCTCACAGCTCTGCTGCTTGTAATATTTATTATCTGTGCTGTGATAATGCTGGAAAATGGATGCTTCTTCCTGAATAAAAAGAAAGTCGCTGCTCGTATCTCAAGGATAAAAGCCTGTCTGGCTGGAAATCAGTGCAGGGTGCTGAGAATGGGCAGAGCAGCTGAGCCAAGCACAGTGGTCCATGTCCCTGAAGAGCAGCACTTTGGTTCCCCAGAGCAGAGGCTTCTGCTTTGGCACTGTGACAGACCTCCCCTTCCTCTTGCCGTTGCAAGCAGCAGTGGAAAACCCAACCCACTCTCCAGCATGGGACTGCCTAGGCAAGCCAAGCCCTGCAGAGCCTGATCCTGGCTGACTGTGATGATAACCAGCCATATGTCTTCTGTTCACACCCTTACTATTGATTTGTCAGCTCTGCCCCCTCTTACCAGTCCAGCACCCCAAGTCCTCTTCCTGCACGTCCATTTATTTGACCTTGTGGTCCCATTCTCTGTGTGTTACCTGTGATACAGCAGCAGGAGGTTTCAGGAGGTTTTTCCGGAGGTCTTCAGGAGGTTTTAGGATGAAGGCAGTGGAGTGATGCTGTTGCAGGATAGCCCATGAGGGAAAGRTGCCTGAGAGAACTCCCATCTCCGACCTAAAAGGAGAGGGAAACACAGCAAATCCTGTCTGGATTTGTGGTGAAAAGGGAGGGTCTGAAATGGCAATATTTTTGTTCTGTTGCCAAAATGTGAATTCTGCAAAATGTGAGACTTGCTCTCAGAAAGGTATTCAGTCTCCTTCAAGATACCATTTCAGAGAGCTCACCCCCCAGGACCACGTCCTCATTGGAACTGTGTCTCTGTGCATGCATATTCCCCCAGCACAAACCCAAAAATCCTTCCCTTTAACAAGTTTGCAGAGCCTCACAAAAACCTATGGGAATATCTGGTTTTGCATGCAAATATTTACCAAGAAAAAATGGATACTTTTCCACAGCTTCCAGTACTAGGCTTCTTCTGCAGAGAAACTGCCAGCTGTACATGCATGCTGGTTTGGCACTGGGACAGCACATTCCCTAGAGAGTGGAATGAAACCACAAACTCCTTTTGCCTGTGAACCCCTTTCCACGAAGCAGGTGAAAGCATGCTGAACTCACTCCTGCATTCTAGCTTGGCTGTTTTCTAAATGTCATTTGAAAGTCTCGCCCCCTCCTCCCTCCTCCCTCTGTCCCCAGTTTTATCCCTCTTTCAGGAGTCAGCCATCAGCAACAAAACCACAATGCGRGGCTTGGCTGGCTGCATGCATCCAGCAGCTGCTCTGTTCCAAGTTCTGGGCAAGCCACAGCTATCCAGATTCCCGCTTGTCCTATGTCTTCTGCCTCAGTTGCAGTACAGCATCTTGAGCTAGAAGTACCACTAATTGACCAGCTTGGACGGGTTGCCAGCACTGCAGTACAGTCAGCCTGCTGTCCCCAGTTGTCTGTGCCTTTCCCCTTTTCACTACATTTCCAGCCCTTCCTGATCCAAAGCTTGTGACATCTTCCAAGTCCTCCTTGCATTCAAGACTCTAATTCGGCATGTGGTATGCTGTGCTTTTCCAGCAGGCTGCTTTTTGTCATTATCTCTCCACCCAAGTGAATGTTCAGGATGGGCATGTTCTTACTTCAATTATTGCAGGGAACCAAAATGTAAGCAGTAAATGCTAAAGCCAGATTTTTCTAATACAAAATATCGAGCAAAATCTTTGTGTTCTCATGTAATTATTCCAAAAGTGTTACAAGCCTGGAAATAAAAATACAATACTGTGTCTTAAAATATGAAGAAGTGTTTTCTTTCAGGATAAGGATAAGAATGTGATTTAAGTTTGCTTTAGCCCATTTCTTCACTGTGTTGTGCTGACATGATTGTTCAAAGAAATTGTGCTTTTGGAAGGAAAAGGTTAAAGTTTGCTACTGATATTCATCAGGAGATGGATATTTAATCTTTAATCTCTTGTTCTAGGCCCCTACTTCGGATCAACTCATTATCCCGAATAAACGATGTGTCATTCCCATTATTTATGTTTCACTGCAGCCAAAGTATCTGGACCTCGTTTTGGTAAGCACCATTCATTTCGACCCATTCAGTATTAATCTCCCTTCTAACATCTTTCCTGTCCTATGTGCTGTCCCCTATTTGCTTTTATGTTTTCCGCAGAGTGTTTATAAAAGGATAATCTTTTACAAAGCAGACAGAATTTTTGTGTATAAACTGCTCTGTTTGAATGCCTCATTGATATACCATCTAAACTGAAGTGTTCAGCAAGATTAGTGCATCCACTGAGCCACTGAACTGGGTAAAAATATGGGAACTGCTCCTTTCTTTATAGTGAGAGAGGGTAGCTAACGATGCCATCTTCTTTTAAATGGGATACTTTTACCAGATGGACTCTGAGAATATGAATACATTGCACAAATAAAAAATAATAAACAAAGGAGGTGGCTTGTTGTGACAAATAATAGGAGAAAAAGGCACAAAATGTATAGATTATGTAAAGACCCTGAGCCAGCTCCCATCTTAGTGAAACTGGTGTAAATGCAGAATAATTCAGTCAAGATGACGTGAATTAGTGGGGTTTTTTACATCACTGTCGTACACATCAGGATCTGGTCTCTTTGTACCATAAATGCCGACGACTTCAGCTAGGATAGGGGCTTGCAATGCCTTGAAATGCAAATGATACATTTTTCTCTTTCCCGTGCTGATACAATTTCCAGTGTGAATATTTTGAGCACGATCCCCTCCTTCTTGCGTGAAATAAACAAATGAAGAGTGCCTGGCACACATAACGTACACTTATTTCGGCTGTCTCCTTTGCAATGTGTGCCTGGTGACATCGGGTGCCACTGACACACCCTCGGAGATGCCGACACTTTATGTTAGAAGAACACAGTATGCAAGTGAGTCTGTGCCCATATTCCCACATTTAGACGGGAAAAATCCCAAACAGACATGTGGTAGTATCATTTGAATGGCATAGATTCTTAAATACATTTGTCACGTTGTACACTTGCCAGCTCTTCTTTGAAGATATAAACCACCAAAACACTCCAAATTTTATCCATCATGACTCCGTCAACATGTAGCACTGTTTAGCATGTTATTTTAGTTAAATTGAGCTATTGTTGTCCATCTATTATGACATAAACTAGGATTGGTGCCCTTGCATTAAAATTAAATGAAAACTGTAAGAAAGAGTTGGGAGAAAGAAAACATTGAGAAAGTCGTGCCATTCATTTAGCAGTGAAGGAATGTGAGGAGAAATGTCAGACAATCAAGAAGCACGAAAGGTGTCAGGCACCCCTAGTTCCAGCTTCGAAATGGATCACTCATGTTTACAAGGGGCTGCATGTGGGGCATGGTTCAGTACCATCTTTGGGGATTGTGTGTAGAGAGGGATGAGACCCCTCTGAATGGCTCCCCTTGTCATTTTTAATTCACCTCCCCCGCTGATATGACCCAGACCTGACTTCTAGTAAGAAAACACTGCTCATGGCTATTTCTGGAGTCTGTCAACACCACTGCGAGGTTACTGAGAGCAGTTTGTGGGTTGGCGAGAGAGGTAACCCAGCTTACACCCAGCTTACTGAGTTGTCACTGCTCTGTGGAGATAGTCCATGTAATTTAGTACACAGAAGCAGTCTCAAGAAAATAATTGCCTGTTCAGTCCTAAGAAGACTGGTAATAAGAAAATGAGTCTGTCACTTTCTGGTTGCCATTAGCTGAGGTTAAAATCTTTCTGTCATAGCTGCTATTCAGTGCCCTGTGCTGGGTGGGTGGTCTCAACACAGGAGAGGAAAAGCCATATTTGGCACAAATTGGCCTACTTACTGGTGGGATTAGCATTGGGCTGGTCTGGAGAGAGCTACTCTCTCAGTGCTAGGACTGATGCTCTCCAGACCTCTGTGTTCAGTGGTCAGATCTTGCAGAAACCAGCGCAGTTCCCGCTGTGCTGTGGGGGGCCAGGCACCCGAAGGCGTGAAACAGAAGAGATTTAATGACATGTGCTTGACTATTTCTGATGTTTTTCACTGGTGGAGTATTAAATAGAGACTTTTTTTTGGAAAGATGATCAGACATGACCTTCCTGGCGTAAAAGTTTTAGCGACAGAGCAGTGCTTGTAAGTGTAACGTATTGCCTAGCAGTTCCGTGTGATTAACCTGGAAATCCCACAGGAAAGAACATCTCTGTTGACATCAAAATCTTTGCCCAAGTGATACAGAGATGATTTGTTCCAAGGGTCCATGGCTCTGGAATGTGTCAGACTTGCTGTACGTATGCAGGTCAACTGCACGGTGCGTTGCATTAGCTCAGATGCAGGATGTGGCAGYCCTGTCACTTCCTAGTCGTCATGTTGGTAGGCCTTATCCAGGCAGATTTTTCCCAAGCATCAAATTCATGTCAGTGAAGACTTGATGGAACAATCCTTGGAAAATATTCGTAAACAATTCTAGGTGTAGCAGTGTGGGGAGAGATTTCTGGGTGATTTATTTGCACTTACTCTGACTAAATGGTGGGCCCGGGATGAACCCACCAGGTGTTTGGTAGACAAATTTGTGGCACTAGGTCTGTAGCAGAACAAGGGAGACAAAGGGAGGATGAGTGAGAGAGGGCCAGAGACAGACTGAGGGATCCCAATAGACCTACTTTTGTAGAGACAGGTAAAGAAAAGAGTCAATGAAGCAGTAATAAAACCTCTAGGCTCTCATGCACCCAGTGTCCATGCAAATTAACATACATGGGAAGATCAGAACGGGCTGCTAATAAGTGTGCAAATATGAGACAAAATAAACCTACACTGAAGATATGATTCAGTCCARTAAAATATGATACATTTTGATAGAATGTGCCTCCTTTGCAACAGACGTTGGATGCACCTCCAAGGCCTGGAGGTGGTCCTTGCTGGAATAGTCTTTGCCGTAAGGAAAGGATCACAACCAGCACCAAGATACTCTGATGGTGCACCTGTATCCTCCCTGCGTCTCTCTCCCTGCGTGGTTAAACACCACATTGTAAGGCAGGAGAATGCACGACCAGTGTGGGTGGGCTAAGCCCATTTTTTCCATGGAGTCCAGGTCATGCCTACATAAGGAAGCAGGATGTTCATGTGGAGGCTGCGTGCCATGCTTCTTTTTGTAATGTATAATTGTGGATAGCAGGAGACAGACCTGGCTGTCACTAATGGAGATTACTGAAAGTGCTCCTTGCTCCTAATCTGGGAATACACTCACATAAATGCTAAGCAATGCCTGGATTTGATCCTGASCTGTACTGGCATCCCTGGTGCCGCTGCTGTGAGCTTTATCGACACTCAGGATGAGGCAGTTCCCATGTCACTCCTTCCACACGTTCAGTCTTAAACATGCAAAGTTGTAGGCAATACAAGGGGGAAAGGAAGAAAGAATGCTGAAGTGACAGCGGATCATTAAAGAACTGGGTTATCCCATCTCTTCTGAGGCATAAAATCTGTCGGAAGACAGTGTATTTTTAGGAGCTGGCTGTAGACACTGAAGCAGTATATCTTGTTGGTCTAAGGGCACGGAGATCCAGGCACTAATGTGATTAATACCGTGTCTCAACAAAAGGGATTTCCCACGTTTATATCACTCTCAAATAGCTTTCCATAAATTTGATATGAGTACTTGGCAAATGAAGCAGCCATCAAATACCAATAAAAATATGTTTGTGATGCTTGCAATATACACCTAAAGAACCAGAGAACATTAGTATTCCAGAAGGACTCTTCAGGTACCCATAAAAATTGGATGTTACAGAGATGCTGTCAGGGTAAAGAGGTTCAAACCTTAACCTGATGTAAAAAATGCATAGTAAAATTTCTTTCTTCTTGTGAAAAATCAAGATTTCACACTAGGAGCATGGTTGAAGTGAGTGCTGACTGACCAGGTGAGTCCAGGATGCATTTGCTCTGTGAAGGACACATGGGAATCTTTTCCTTGTGGATTGRTTGGGGTTTTGGCAGTGAGGGGCAGAGTCTCCCTGGCTCCAAGCACAGGGGGCAGCCTGAGAGGAAGGGTATGTCTTGGGGCTGAGAGGGGTACAGACTTTCTTTGTATGCACAAGGTGGTGCAAGGTGGGGCTGTGCTCCTAGGGAAATCTCTTTAAATAGGATTCCTTGTAGGGCACCATTTTTAGCTGCCCAGGCAGGGTGGCTCCGTTTGAGGGTCCAGAGGATAACGAGTGCAATTCCTTTTAAGGCTCTTCAAGTGGAGAGTCTGCACTAACTTCTACATCAGGATTGCACTTTTCTCTTACGCCCTTTTCTCTGCTCCCCCATAAGTACCTCCTCTGTAAATAAAATGAAACTCTTCTGGGGGTCCCTCCTGGGATAACCATCTCTGACCACTTTACTTTAAGAGAATACTTGGGAATGTTTCCTGCAGATGCTGTCTGAGCACACAGAAATACCAGAGTGATAGACACAGCTTAAATCCCTAGACTGCCAGACAGATAAAGATGGTCTGTCCCAAAATCTGCATATCCCTTGTATCACCATGTCAAAATGAAGCAGAAGCCTTTCACACATCATCACTTCTGTTAGCTTAAGTCCAGATCCTTGCATCCTTACTCACGGTTAGTAATGCGTTACTGCACAAATCTCCAGGGCCCCTCCTGGAAGAAGAATATCTTTAAACCTTCAACTGAAATCTAAATATCAGAGCTGCAACAATTCCTTAGCTGTGTTCCAAGCAGCACTAGTTAATTTACGAACCAAATTCAGCAAAAGAAAATTATGCTGTTTACCTAACTAACGCTTCCTCTGGCTATTAGTACTTTGAGGGCTCAGATAAATACAAATGAATACAATTATAACTCTTTTTATTGTCCTCACCAAAGAATCCTGTTAGGGCTGGAAGGCAGGTTTTAAATCCAGAACAGAGAGTTGTAATTGTACTGCCTTATGTACATAGCCCAGGCCACTCATTTTGCACCCACCATTTCACTTCATGGTATCATTTCACTTATGGGGACATTTCTGCACATTTGAATACATCCCTACACAAAGTGTTTTGCCAAGTGAGATTTTTTAGATCTCATTTGGAAAGCMCCCAAAGATCTGGCTTTCGGGTTTCTTCTAAGTTCAGAAAAAAAATCTGATGAAAGCTAAATCAGTTAACACCAAATTGGGTTGATAGGGGGATCCTTGTCTTCTCAGCTAACGGTATGAAACCAGATAAAGGGGTTGATCTGACAGCTGAACAGATTTCCAAAGAGGGGTCATTTTCTCCCATGACCAAATAATATGATAGAGATATGCAAGGGTATGTGTGTGCCTTTCAACAGCAGGCAGAGTCCGAGAGCTTACTTATCTCTGAACAGCTTCTCTGGTGTCTAAAGTAAAGAATGCAGAGTTTCTGAACAATCAGGGAGCAGATGCTTTTCCTGTTTCGCCTTGAGTGACCAACCACACCAGGAGAACTTATGGCCTCATTCTCGTTAGTGCTCTGTGTTTTCATCAGGAACAGAAATCCTGCAGCTTTCAGAAAATGTTCAGCACCGTGAAAGATTGAGCCTGTAAGTTTAACAGTGTGATCTTTGTAGTGCCTCCACACAACATTCCACTGACTTTATTACACTGAATTTATTCCACAGTCATTGAAACATCTTCATGCGCTATTGTTCTTCTGGAGCTGTCATTGTCTTTATGCAAATCTATGGGGGAAAGAAATTAGATAGTAAATCTCTTAGGTACGAATTTTGGCTCCTTTGCAGCAGCTGATGAAAAAGAGAGAGAAGTCTCTGGTCCTTCTAGACAGATAGTTTGTTTTTGAAGGGCCTGATGACTCTACTGTTTATTTACTTATCCAGTTTTTATGGCAATGTTGTAATTATCTGACTCYTTTTTTTTTTTTCTTCAGTAGCTGCAAATATGGAAGAAGGATTTTTGGCCCATATGTCTCTCATGGGGATCTACTTTTTCACTTTTTCACCTGTTTTTGCCCTGCTTTCTTCTCCGTGTCATCTTTGACAGATAAGGTTTTTGCATGTTGCACATCATCTAACCAACAGTGGTGTCTTGAGGTTTGGATGTGGAGGCTGTGAAACTACCAAGACTGAATTTCTTGAATATCTCAATCTTTTTAGAGGAATCAAGTATACTATCATTCGCCAAGGGAGAGGGAGGTGGGAGGCACTTGATTAGTAATGGGATCCAAAGTCATTTAGCTCTAAATTAGCAGTGGTAGCAACTGATAGTTGCATCTGATGGTTGGGCTGTTTGAAATAAGCTTGTGGTTTCCATGCAGTTTCTTGTGGAAAGCATCATTACCACTGCATACAGTATCACTGTTTGCRGTCCCTCACACAATGTCAACAAAAAGGCAGATGGTCTTTCTTCTGACCCAGCTTTTGGGAGTTCTTGAGAGTTCTGCCATCAGTTTCAGTGGATCTGGATCAAGCCCAAGTAGACAAGGAGCCTGACCTTCCCAAGAGCCAGGGAGAAACCTCTAGGGCCAGGGAGATTGTGTGCCACAAAACATTGCACTGCTTCTATCCGTATTCTGGCTAACAATCTCAGTGGTTTTTAATCTGGCTTTGGAGTTAATTTTCAAAAATATCAATAGTTACTGGAAATTCATTCTCTGGTGCATTACTCACAGCTAACAAAGTTCTGAATAGCTGGAGAGCCACACAACAGTTCTTTCTCATAGAGACACCTTATTACAGAATTCCATGGACAAAAAACGTGAAGGTAGAATAAGAAATGTAACCTTCCGACTTGTGAGTGGAACTATATAATCTTTTAAATGGTGTCACTTCTGATGCTTTACTTTGAAACTGAAGACAGTGTTTTAACACAGCTTGCATAGTTTTTCCATGTGTTTTTATGCTGAGCCATTACAGGATTCTGCTGGGATGGCCAACTGCTCTAGCCAAAATTGTTGACCTACACACTTTTTAAAAAGTACCTCATTTCTTCCACTCAGATTAATCAGGAGCTTTTCTGCACACAGGAAGGTTTTGCTACATCCCTGTGGCTTTTGCAGAAATTAGCATAGATTACTACCACTGACATGTACAAGTTATTATAGAATCATAGAATGGCTTGGGTTGGAAGGGACTTTAAAGATCATCTAGTTCCAACTCTCCTGCCATGGGCAGGGACACCTTCCACTAGACCAGGCTGCTCAGAGCTCCATCCAGCCTGGTCTTGAACATTTATAGGGATGGGGAGTCCACAACTTCTCTGGGCAACCTGTTCCGGTGTCTCATCACCCTCACAGTAAAGAATTTCTTCCTAGCATCTAATCCAAACCTACCCTCCTTCAGCTTAAGGCCATTCCCCCTTGTCCTGTCACTACATGTGAAAAGTCCCTCTCCATCTCTCTTGTAGGCCCCATTTGAAACTGTAATGTGTGATAAAGTCTCCCCAGAGCCTTCTCTTCTCCAGGCTGAACAGCCCCAACTCTCTCAGCCTGTCTGCACAGGAGAGGTGCTCCAGCCCTCCGGTCATTGTTGTGGCCCTCCTGTGAACTCGATCCCACAGGTCCATGTCCTTCCCTTGCTGGGGACCCCAGAACTGGACATAGCACTCCAGATGAGGTCTCACAAGAGCAGAGGGGGAGAATCACCTCCCTCAACCTGCTGGCCACGCTGCTTTAGAAGTAACTAAATATTTAAAGTAAATAACTGATAATGAGGCAGACATAACTAGCATTATTTGATCCACTGTATTACCAAATTAAATACAAAAGAGTTGGAACAATCTGGAATAATTGAAGTAGGTAAATGACACTCGAAATTATATAGGTGACATGTGGGAGCAGGTTCTGTCTCAGTGAGTGTCTGTGTGATTTTGAACAAGCAGGTAGCACACGTGTATTGCTATTTTCTACAGTGCAAATGAGACTGGTATGATGCTGTCCGGCACGTAGGAGTGGAATTGTCCCTGAAGGAAGCCTCTTCCCTGAAGGAAAAGCCCTGTTCCACAATGAATTTTACTTTCATTGTGACATTTTGAAGGTACTACATGGTAATGACACATTGCTCCAGTAATTTTTGTACAATGTCTCTATGAGCTCTCTCCATCTGTCATGACAGCATTAGTCTTGGCATCTCTGATGAAAGAATCAAAATTAAAAGGGAGAACAAAAAGTCAATTTCTAATGGGTTCCAAATACCCATATCTTACAAGCGTGAATTAAATATTGCTCTCATCTTGCAGCCTTCCAGCCATATTACATGGATAAAAATCTCAAAACTATTTAAAATTAAAAATCCTGTTAAAAGCTGAAATATATGTAAAGTAAAATAATATTCAGCTGTTTAAACTAACCTGTTGATAGACTGTCAGCTGTCATTTGATTTGCACTTCATTTGAATTAATAAAAAGTAAACCATAAGCATCATGATTTACAGTAATATAAAAGCTATTACAAAGGACCCTCATCATAAGCTTCTTTGTCATAAAGCTATTGTATCTTACTTTCAATCACTAAACACTGTTAAAAACATTTCCTAATACRATACTGCCTGATGCAATATACAAATTCCTTTGCTTAAAAGACCAGCTATAGAGGCAAATTGGAAGCTTCTTCTTGCATAAATACTTAAAAAAAAAAAAGTATTGACACATTGTTCTTCATCTTTTCTTGAGGCCACACACACACATACAGCCTAGCTCAGGTTTACCCACAGACATTAAAATAACTTTATGCCTTCTCCTTTACTTTAAATAAACAACATCTAGTTACTCAAATACACCAATTTGTTTGCTCCTATGAAAAGTGTCACGGACTTTGTATTGACCTCAGTTTCACATTTTCTGTTAAAAATTGTTTCTCCTTCTCCCAGACATGCTGTTTTCTGGAGTTAATAGTGCCAAGAAGAATAAGCTGGAGTTGGTGGATACCTAATGCTGCTTTTTTGGGGTGTCCTCACCCATGGTATGTGAATAGTGTCCCTGGCTCTTGTCCATACTATCTGGTCATGTCAGTGCCACGGTTGCTCATAGGAGGTATGGTCCCCCTGTCTGGCCCTGGCAGCACTTCTAAGGTGCCCACAGGCAGGAGAGCAAGGAGAGAACTGTGGAGCACTCAGGCTCCATGAGATCCCCAGGGCACACCAGGGCTGCTGACAAGACTCTCACTTTCTCTCAGAAGACATGTCTCTCAGTGTCTTCTCAGTGCTCTCTGACAAAGCTGTGCTTGATGTGTGCTGGTCCTGGCAAGAAGACCTGGCCAACATATAGATAAATTATCCTACTTTTTACCTGCCAGTCGGGCAGGAAATGCCTGGTGAGCTGCTTACTGTGGGCTAGGTGAAGTCAATGCCATTTGCTTATACCTAGGAACACAGGAAAGTGTTTGTTTGAGAACAGTTAAATGTGAGCAAGAGGTTTGGACTAGATGTCCTCCTGAGGTCCTCCCCAACCTGAATCATCCTATGGTCCTGCCATATATTGGATGGTACCATGGATCAATGCAAGTTTTGCACAATCAAATTGAAGAAGTGTTCAAAGCCTTTAGGATGAGTCTGGCAATGAAAGTGTGTCTGCCCCAGGGCTAGCACAATATCCTTCTCCAAAGCCATGTTGGCGGTCTTTTGCCTTCCAAAATTACCAATAATTAGTTGATCATTCACTGCTGGAGGACAGTGTGGTTTCTCCAAGAGGAACTCATGCCCAGAGCCACTGAGACATAAAGGACCTAGCTTTGGCCTCTAGGAATTTTGCTGGGTGCTTAGTGCACCTGGTAGGGGCTGAGCTACTGTATCATGGTGCACTTCAGAATTATTTTTGTAAAATTATGTGGAGTTGTAGTGTGGTAGTAGCTAAAAATATGTCAGAGGGCTGACACTGAGGAGCACTGTCTTGCCTGTGACGCGGTCAGTTTGCTCTCCCTTGGTCTGGTTCTCCCTAAAGCCTCTTGCTTCTTTTCTTGTCTGTCCTCACAAGTCACAGCATGTCACGTCACAAAACTGATATAGCTGGGCATGCTACTTCAGGGTTTCAGCAGATCCTGTATTTGGACTAGTTTGAAAAGTGTCTAGTGGCTTTGTCACATGATTTCTCTGTAGTGTGAGAGCAGCCGGCGGAGCGCCGTGAGCTCACATGTTTAGATGGCTTAGTTTCTGCATACAGATAACRTGAATATCTGCTTGGCAGTGTTTTACAGCAACTGAACATTCCTGACGCTGCCTCTTTTCATCCTTCTGYTCCCCCTTCCTTAACAGCAGAATCAGCAGCTGTAACAACACATGGAGGACACTTGGCAGCTGCAAGACACAGATGCTGAGCTCTGTAATAAACTTCTCCTGTAGAAGAATCTGAGTGCTTTTGCTGGCTGCTTAAAAGTCCTTATTGCTGTCTGACTCACTTGCTCAACAAGCAGTTACAGTGTGCTGATGGCTGTTGCCAATCACTGTTGGAGTTACAAGGACCAACCTAATTGTCCTGCTTGGTCCTTCAGGATACTGCCATAGCCTGGCTTTAATAATTTGTGAGTGAATTGCATGCTTTGAAGGTAGATATTTAAGAATAAGGTACTGTGCAGTGTTTCAGTGGGCCATTTTTTTTTTTTTTTGTATCTAGAGATAGGCAATAGGCCTGGTTTTGATCACAAGTCACAATGTGCAAACCAGAAATAACTTCACTGTTGTTAAAGGGGTATAAGCTGTTATAAAACAAATGTGAGTGAGGTCAGGGGCGAAGGCGAGCTTTACATGAAGCCTGCATTACCTGGTAAGGAAATGGTATATCTCTAATATCTCAGAAAGCGGTGTTTGTTGGAATTGGTCTGTGATGAGGATGTGGGTAAGGACTCATGGCAGCAGGTTAGTATCAGGATGGGAGGCGGGCTCATTTCAGAAAAGCCTTGCAGAAGTGTGTTTTAAGGAGCCATTTGAATTTGTAGCGAACGGCCAACTTGGAAGGTTGTCCTGGAGTCTAAAGAACACTGGGAAAGAAACCAGAAACAGATGCTTGTGGAGACAAAGGCAGGAACTGGGCAACAACTCTGGTACGGGGCCAAGACAGAAAGGAGGAATGTTAGAAAGAGATGGCTGGAGATGCAAGCAAGAGGAGAGCTGTAAACATAAGGACCCATAGGTTCATCTCAATGTTTAACATGAGGGGAAGTGCTGAAGGAACACAAGAGAAGAGTGGCATGGTCAGTGATGGGGGAATGATGCTTTTGGTCTAAAGTTCCTTTCGTCTCTTTCTGAGAGAAACTGAAGTCATACCGATTGCAAAGATATGGTACCAGTGGGAGTGGGAAGGAAGCACAGGCACAGCAGGCTGAAGTGGACAGGATGGACCTCATATTCAGTGACACATTGCTAAAGGTACAGCTTTAAGTGACAGGATTAGCAGGCAAACCAACATGGGCAGCATTGTGATGGGCGTCTGCTACAGACTGCATGATCAAGAAGTAGATGAGGCCTTCTCCAGAAAACTGTAACAAACCTGATGATTGCAGGCTCTGGTCCACATGGGAGACTTGACCACCCTGGTATCTGCTGGAGGGGCAGCACAGCAGCGTACAAGCAATCCAGGAGGTTTCTGAAGTACAGTGGTGGCAAGTTCCTGACACATGTGGTTGAGGAGCTGATGAGGGGAGGCACTCTGCTGGACCTCAGACTTAAAACCAAGGAAGAACAGGTCGGGTAGGTGAAGGTTGGTATATCCATGGCTGCAGTGATTGTATGATGCTAGAGTTCAGGACCCAGAGAGGAAGGAACAACAGCAAAAAGTGCAATTAAAACCCTGGGCTTCAAGAAAGCAGATTTTGGCTTGTTCAGAGACTTGCTTCAAAAAGTCCTGTGGGCTACAGGTCTGGAGAGAGAAGGGGTCCAGGAGAGCTGATTCAAGGGTCACCTGTTCAAAAAAGTATCAATCCTGACATGCAGGAAATCAAACAAAGGTGGTGCAAGGTCTGTAAGTATGAACTCCTGGTAAAACTCAAATATGGAAAGGAAGCATGAAAGAGGTGGAAGCAGGGAGAGGTGACCTATGAGGAATAGAGAGACATTGTCCAAGAATGGAGTGTTGGGGTTAGGAAATCCAAAGCCAGAGTTAAATTTAGGCAGGGATATGAAAAGTAAAAAGAAAGGATCCATTTCTGTGGTCTCCAGTAAAATGGAGAAATAAACATACTGGAACAAGACTAATGAAAAAACAAAAAGATGATTAAGGAACCAGAGTATGTCTTATATAGAGAACATGCAGAGAGACCTGGAACTGTTCAGCCTGGAAAAGGTTGGGGGGGATCATATCAATGTGTATAAATCCCTGATGGCAGGGAATAGAGAAGGTGGACACAGACACTTTTCAGTGTTGTCCAGTGAGAGAAGAAAAAGCAATAGGCACAACTGAAATGCAGGAAATTCCAGTCCAATATAAGAAAACACCCCTCTTGTTTATTGTGAGGATTGTGAAATGCTGGCACAGGCTGCCCAGCAAAGTTTCGGAGTGTGTGGCTGTGGACTGATTCAAAACCCAATTGGACATGTTCCTGGGCAACCTGCTCTAGCTGACTGTGCTTGGAGCAGGGGATGTGTCCAGGTCAGCTCAAGGGGCCCCTTCCAACCCCGTAAATTCTGCAGGTCTCTGAATGTGTATATATATACTAACAAGCAGATCAGGCTGGTGGCAGCTGATGGGAAATAGTTACCAAAGGACACATCTCCATAGTGTGTGGGAGAGGAGAGGGAAGAGGTTGAAGACTGGACAAGGGCACTGGCACAGAATAGGTGGATGCTTCATCCCAGCCAGCACCAGTGTCACCTTGGCAAGAAGCTACCACCTAATCTATGCCTGAGGAGAAGACTCCTGTTTCCACTTCAGTTAGTCCTGTCTCCTTCATAAGACTGACATTCACATAAACATTTTTTAACTGGAAAAGGACAGTCCTATTTCTAGTTTGCACAGGAGGTTTTCCTGTGACCTTTTTTTGCGTCCTTGTACTGTAGCATTTGAAGACAAACAGCTGTCCCAAGCTTCAGTTGGAGGAGGAAAAGGAAGACACCATCAGGCACAAATGTTAGTAAGCCACTTTTCCTCTCATTGTCTGGTATATCTAGGATGATTTTTAACCTTAGAAACAATTATCTCTCTGATGCCCTTACACTTGGTATTATTAACCAGTATTGGACATCAGCATTTAAAAATTCCTTCTTTAAGCATGAGTCTTGTTTCTCTTAATATACAGTGGAAACTGATCTGCTTCTTTGGTGGCTGCTTGATAAATATTTTGGGAAAGAGCTATCAACACTGAATT
The DNA here is from genome assembly GCA_018881555.1 of Amblyornis subalaris. Taxonomy (NCBI): domain Eukaryota; kingdom Metazoa; phylum Chordata; class Aves; order Passeriformes; family Ptilonorhynchidae; genus Amblyornis; species Amblyornis subalaris. The sequence goes on from JACAXG010000021.1 coordinate 2,381,875, forward strand.
ATATGTTATGTAAAATTTGGTCTCCTGTAATTTTATAATATTCAAGGATTCTGGATCAAAACACAGTATATCAAAATTCAATATATTACAAAAAATCTCATATTCCTCTAAGTAAACCACAGGTTAGGCACAAGAAAATATGAACCTTCAAATAATAGGACTTAAATACCTGTTTCAGCAGTGCTTCCATGCTGTTTGCTTGCTTGAAAACATGTGAACTATTTATTTTTAATTCGTATTATCTCATTATTGCAGGTTTCCTTTACAACATGGCTCATTTCAGGTGTTTAAAAAAGCCTAGTGATTTTTATCTGAGTTTCAGATTTTCCGGTAGTGATCAGCCACACATGTACTGCTAGTTAGAACTGATGTAGCAAACTGGTTTTGTTTTTTCTTTCATCACATTGGTACTGCAGCAGGAAAAATTTATTATGACAATCATCTCCGAGATGCAAAGAAATATGTRAAAAGGAACCAAGGACTGTTGCAGCTGAAGTATTGTGTTAAGAAGCTGAAGGTGACCACTGAGAACTTCTCACTCCTGCTTACATAATGAGTGACAGCTTTTCAACACAAGGACTCCCAATCTTTTACTACGTAGGCTCTGATTTGGCAAGTACAGTCTGAGACACATTTTTCTCCATGTGAGTAGCCCCACTGAGTAGCCCCACTAATGTGATCCACCAGGATCCCAGGAACAGGATCAAAGGCTGCAAAGAAGGGAAGTTTGGAACTCCAGAGGATTTGCTCATCAAAATCAGGTGTTGTGGATATCTTACCTTTAATTGTTACTGTAATACAGTCTCAGAGCCTCCTCTGACATCTCTGTTCTTTCTTCTCCTCGGGGGTATTTGTGTCTAAGCTGATGGGTCCAGGCCATGGCAGGATGCAGGGTCACACTCCTTCCTGGATCAAGGAGTCCAGGCCAGCTGAGCACTCAGACTTCCTTTCCTTTTCTGCAGACTCCTGGATGCAGCCTAGGATTGTACCAGGACCTGAAGGAATATTCTGGATCCTTCAGCTTAGATGCAGCCTTACAATCTCCTCCATGAATTAAGTGTCTAGTTTGCATTGCATGGATAAAAAGTGGTGAGTAGTCCATGTGCAGGGAAAATTAATTTAATCCTCCTACAGAGGGTTAAATTAATTGATTGCATTGAAGATATAATGACCTTTGGGGTCTCATCTTTATTGCCTGTGATCACACAGAGAAGTAAATTAGTGAAAATGAAGGGTTAGCAGTTTTTCAGGCAGGAGAAAAATAACAGGAGGGTGATAGAAACTAAACATGAGGCACCACTAGTAATGGAAAACTACAAAGGAAGTCATGGAAGAGTCTGGTGGTGCATACAGAGAGACAGGGCTGAGGGAAGGGTGTTGGTGGATGAGATACAATAATGAGGGGAAGCTGTTTGATCGCTTGTAGCTCCTGGGTCAGTAGCAGCTGCACCTGCATCACCCCTGGGCTCCTGTGTGCTGGCCAAGGCAGGGCTGAGAGTATCTGCTGCTGTGCAAACGTGGGCTGCCCTTCTCCTGTATATCACAACATAAATCAAACATCTGGGCTCCAGAGAGACCTTATTAGTGCTAAACAACCTTGATTCAATTATACTACAAGATGCACACAAGATGGTATCTTTTGTACAGTCTTGCGCTGTAAAGGGCTTATAGGAAGTAGGGCACTGGGGAAAGGGATGGAGAGTGTGGAAACTCAATTATTCTCTCATTTCCACAGTTGGTCCATAATAGTGCATAAAGGGGTGGTGATTGAAGAGTTTGTGTAGCCTAATGCCAGGGATAAATTGAATGGTCCTCTGTTTTAGAAGTTCTCATTTTCATTTGCTCTACAAACACTATGTTTATAGAGACAAAAATAAATTAATGCATGACTTTCAGGCCGGGAGTTTGAAAGTCAACACTTGGCTATGTGGCCAGAGCTACTCTGTTGCGCCTCTGCAGCTTCTGAAAGGTTTAAAACTCCCTTTTCTTCCCTGACATTAGAAAACAGATGGGCCAAAACCTCAGCAGTAAGACTTTTGCAAAGAGCGGGGGTGCGAAGAGCACTGCCCGGGCCAAATTCCACACCAGATAATTCCATTGAGGCGCTGGTTTCAATTGGGCATCGTTATCTGCGCTTCCTGTCTCCTACTGCACTGCCGTGCTACTGAGCAGCTGCTGATTTCCTACGTCCCAGGCCTGGCTGCTGGTCACAGTGGGGCTGCGACATCTCCTCCCAGCTCTTTGCTTCGCTCACAGGAGTTGCATGGAAAAGAAGCAAAATATGGAAAGTGCTTTGAATTCCTCTGATGAAATTTACGTCTTCTAGTGTGATTATGTTTTTCTGCTATGGAGAAAAGTCGTATTTTAAAAACTTTCTTGTTGTTTCTGCAGATCTGTCGTCCATTTCCATGGATACATGAGCAGTAATAAGGCAGCCAGAAGCTGTCAATTCCAGCCACTCACTGGCTGCCCAGTGAGCAGTGAAAAGCTGCTGAAGTCATTAGGATTTTACACTTGAAAATAACACAATAGTTTGAACTTTTCGAGTACTTTTCAATCAGGAATCCCCAGGTCTGGTATAAAAGCCACTACTATAAAATGATTAATTAGGTATTGTGAGTGTGTTAGGAGGACATGGAGGCTGGGGAGCGCTGGAGTGACCCGTTGAAGGCCATCCCAGGAGCTAGTGGCATGGGCAGGAAGACATTCAGTTCATCTGTTCTGACATCCTGAGCTCATCACTGGATGTATTAGGTGTAGACCACCTACAAATCAGGTTATGGAAATATACCCATCCTCATTTGCTTAATGACAAAGCATCTCTCTCTTTTTCTTTCCCCAGATAATCCAAGACATCTTTGGTTTCGGCAGCAGCAAGAGCCATCGGATCATAGAAGGGCTGCATTCCTGCAGGATATGGCATATGCTAACTGTTCATTGAATGGTTTTCCCTGTCCATCATGTTGAATTCCTCAGTCAAGTTCTTGCTAGCTCTTCTCTAAGGATAAGTCTTCTGCCACTATGACAGGGAGATTATTCCACAAAGATGAGAGATTATGTGTCATTATTATCTCTGATCATTGAGTCATTTTTTCTGTACATTTCCAACATAGAATATATCTTAGCTGTGTTTCAGGGAATGAAACTAAAGAGAAAAATAGAGGAAATAATATATTTTTAATATGTATACAATGTCATTACAGCATGCTCTGGTTTTCCACATTTAATATTTTAGTATACTCACCCTATTTCTCAGCTTTTAATTTCTGCTCTATGAGGTGACGCACATTAAGTGATGATTCTTTCATTCTTGCACATTATCCACTGAAACAAACAGATCTTTGCATGTTAAACAATTGTTTGAAGTAATTAAGGTGGGTGGAACTGGGCCCATCACAGTTTACCTTCTGTGAATCCTCATTTTCTCTTCCTAAAAGACCCCAGAGGTGAGCAACTGTGTGTGTTTATGAAAAGATTTAGAGAGTTTTGATAGCAGGCGCTGCTCAAGTAGTTCTTAACTCAGCTTACTTGCCATCACACTTCCCAATTTACCAGCAATACACCTGGAGTTCTTCACACTCTCTCATTATTATTAACCAAAGTCAATCCCTGCAAGCAGTGCCGGGGTGTTGCAAATAATTTTTACACACAGCCAGATTGCAGAATCAGGTCCAGAAAATGATGATGGCATCACCCAAGTATCCCCAATCCCTCTACATTATCTCCTTTGAGTCATTCACATGGATAGTCAATAAAATTGGTCCCAACACAGATGATAATGATTCCATACCATTAACCTCTATCCAGTCTCAGAGGAAGCTTTTTATTATGACCCTTTGTTTTCTATCGCCTAACCCATTTTTAGTCCTTAACAAAAGCTTCATCCCTGTGATTACGTATTTCCCCTAACACTATTTTATGAGGGACCTTACCAAAAACATTTTCAAAATTCAAGTAAATTAGTATCTTGCACATCACCTTTATCTACTGGTTTATTAACTTTTTCTAAAACCAAAATGTTGTGCTTTTCAACATTGTTAATTGGCTTGGGGAAGACATACCAAAAAAAATTCAGATGTATTTTGACAGCTACTGCAGTGGTTTAACTGAGCTGTGCTTGGATTAGCACTGTTCTTCTGTCTGTACTTAAGAACTCCATTTCTGGCAGGTCAACCACTAGTTCAAGGTGGAAATGATAAGTCTGCAGCATCTCGAGTGTGCTGGTGTTAGCTCTTGGGAAGTCAAGAGGAAGGAAATAACAGTCCATAAAGTTTTGATTGCTTGGAAAAGATGTTTGCTGAAAGTATGAGCAAGGCCAGCTGCAGAGAGTTCAAGAATGAGTAGTAGTGCTGCATTGTCTGCTCACTCACTTTAGCAATGAGTTGACAGCAGTTCATTTTGGACATTGAGTAGAGGAAGGCTGTTTTTCTCAGGCCTATTAGGGTCTGTCTTACAGCATCAACTTTTTAGTTAGAGGAGGTTTCACTTTAAAGATGGATAGAACAGCATGATCCAGGATGGTGTGGCAGGGAAGGTTTTGGCAAAAATAGTGGCACTGAAGAAGTAAAATAAATGTGCCATGCTCTATTCCTCCCCCAATTTTAAAATATCAGCATTTTGCAAGCAATGGGCCATATGCTCCCAGGGCTTGCAAGCCAAAAAGTATAGCAACTTACTACAAAACCGCTCTCCAAATTCTACACGCAAGCCAAAACCTCCTACTTGGTATTCTGCCGTCATGCCAACTTGCAGAACAGAGATTGGGCCTGAGCAAGGAGATCTGCAAAAGAATCTCAGGTTATGCACATACACACATGAAGGGAGATACAGSCTGTGGCTGACAGGGGCTGGAGTCACGATGCTTATCCTGAAAACCCAGCTTGGGAAGAGAGCAAGATAAATTACCACTGATAGTGAGCACATGTTTCCAGATCAGAATTCCCCCTCTTCACAGAGAGAAGGCAGCAAGGTCTRCTGGGGTTGTTTCTGCTGGGCTTGCTAGGAAAGGACATAGGAATGTGGACCTGAAGCACCAGCCTCATCCAGTCCATGCTCTGGGAGGAGCATGGCTCTTCAGCATGACAGGGTTGGCAGGGGCTGTAGTCCTGTCCCGTTGGATGGGAACCATGCTCTGGTGTTCAGAAATAATTAACTAATACTGCAGCCAGGTTCCTGAAGAATACTAGTGCTGCCCAGAGATACATAGGTGCTCTTCACCTGTACCTCACAGAATTGTCTGTCTGTCTGAAGCAGTGAAGGAGAGGTCTTTGTTCAATAATTTTCTGTGTGGCAAAGCAAGGCAAAAGTTGGTCCCATCAGTGTCAATCTACTTTCAGCAGAAAATTACATTGTGGCAAGACTAATAATCTCAGAGTGTGCAAGTAAGGGGGACTGCCACCCACATACGATGGACTTGTGGATATTGTCTGAAATCTCACAGGGCTGTTTATTTCCATGTTCCCTGACCCCTTGGTACAAGACTGTCCCGTATTTTCCATATTCTGTTTCTCCAGGAACATCTGGAGACTGCTTTATATTTCTCCAAGGATGATCTCTACACTATTTTAGCCAGTGACTAGCTCAGAGCTCTTCGCTATTCTGGCTAATACGTTATATTCTTTTTGGTAGAGATTTAAAGCAGTACAGATACTCACTTTTTCTGAACATTTTTGTGGACCCTGTACAACAAAAAAAGAGGTAAGAAATGCCTGTTTGGGGACCTGTCCTCTCCACTGTAGGCAGAGTGAACTGGGGCAATAAAATCACAGGACAGGGTGTGTGGAGCAGAGCATATGCTCCATCTCCACCAGGAGCAAGCCAACTGCTGCTGGGAGGACGGGGCTGTGAATGGCCTCCGGACCAAACACTTGCTCGATTTGCACGCCTGCACGGCTGCTGGTGGATCCAGCTGCTCCTTCCCCCGGCTGCACCACACGCACAGGGATGCTCATGCCCAGGCACAGAGGGGCAGAGCAGCTCCTCGGGAACATGGGAGCAGGAAAGAGAAAAGGTCTGGGAAAAGCATGTTCTGTGCCCCCACAGCGGTACCAAAGCACTGTACGTAAAGCTGAGATGTAGCAGGTTGGTACTTGAGTGAAAAGTTTCTGAGAAGTAGCTTACACCAGGGTGCAGTTTTCTACATACAGTAGGTGGTAGTTTCTGCCTCTGGTAGGTAGAGGCTGGTGAAAGAATTCCCAAAGACAGTTGTTGGGAGAAGTGATAAAGTAGGAGTTACATTTAACCTCCTAGTAAATATTGTACAGCACCCTGAATGTGACATTTTCAACAGGGCAGTCACATCTCCCTTCCAAGGAAACATCCAGTGCTGTGCTGTCCTGAGAGGACAGCAAATGTCAGTGACTATGATTTTATGAGGTTGAGATATAATATATATGCTCTCAGTATCAAATTTTAGAGTCAAAGACAAGATGTGCTATTTTAAGCATGCAATTTTGGCAATAATAATAATAATAATAATAATAATAATAATAATAATAATAATAATTTTCTCCAGAATGCCTTTTTTATTTTTTTAATGTTGGTATGAAACAAACTTTTAAGAGCAATGAGAATATGTCTGGAATTTTCTTATCCTAAAATTTATGTCCATTTATTTTCTGCAGCAAGCAATCAAAAGTCTCATGCAACAGTACATGAAACAGGATTGCTCTTTTTATTTCTTGGGAGACAGCCATCATTACATTGGGCCAGAGCTATGAGTCAGGGCTGCTGTTTCCTATCCCAAAGTGAGGAATCTCTCTCAGGAAGTCCTGTGTTGTGTTGGAGATCAGAGMAGGTGATAATGGTCTCATCTGGCTTTGAAATTTATGAGCAGGAGATATGTCATGTAATGGAGTCGTTATTTTGTTTTAGTCCATTCTTCAAGTTGCAGCACTTGGAGATGTAAGAGCCGTGTGGTGACCAGATGGAAGGAGCAGGGAACAGGGAAGAGCAGTAGGACGGCTTCCTTGTTCCTAGTAAGATGGTCCTGAATAGAAGCAAAATATGCTGGGAAACTCTGTAAGTGATTTTATCCATACAGAAAGAAGTGTATGTTATGAGAATGTAGGCCCTAAACAGAGAGGAGATGGAAAGAGGAGGGAAGGGTCAGAGAATATGGGCTTAAAAACCGAGAAAATATGAGCGGTTGCATCTCTTACAATCTGCATCAACTCCATTTGTTGACAACAGCTGGGGCCTCTGAATTCTGAAATGAAAATGGAAAAACACTCAAGGAACATGAACTTAAAAATAAGGCTGAGAAGATTGAAATGGATGACATTTATGTGAGGTTTAGAAATACACCAAATTGTTAAAAAAATTTTCCTTCTTCAAATTACCAAGTACTTCATTCAGAACTCTGGGACTCAAAATTACCAGTGCATCCAGGTTCAACTTTTGGCTTATTTGCCAAGGTTTTGTTTTCTTGTTTTCTTTAATTCCATTCCTAAATAGCTGCTCAGTAACTTTTGGTTTCTATTTGGAACTGGGCAAAGTAATATCTCCATCAATTCTTAAGCTTTCAGTCTGTCTTCTTTGTGGTCAAGAGAGGAAAATGTATTTTAAAACCTTTAGAAAACTGTATGCTTCAAACTATTATGTTTATTCCATAATGGACCAAAAATTAGTTATAAGACGATGTTAAATAGTTGAAATTTTTCAAGGTAATCTCTACTAAAACTCTGCTTTATTTTATGAGAAAATGCTGAACACTCTTTAATTGCATAATGTAGTAAAACAAAGACGGAAAGGAGGTTTCACAAAGAAATTTGGGAGGTAAACTTCAAAGATAAAAAGAATAATACTGGCATGGAATCGAGCAGATGCAAGCCAATTATTAATACATTCAGACTGGAATTTTAGAGTGACATTTCCATCCATCCATCCAAGAAGTGATATTCTGGTACTGGGGACAGAGAAATTCACTGGTCGAGGCTGCAGTTGGGTCCGTTAACGAAAACTATTGTATCACAGAATTCTTAGGGACAGAAAACGAGGCTTGTGATGCGGATCAGTTGCTATCTGATGTTTAGGTGTCAGCAGCTGAGTTTGAAAAGAGACTTGGTTGTTTATTTGCACCATTGCTTTATTCTATTAATCACATGCTTCAGGACTTTTGTTTGCAGCCTGTGGAGGTCAGGAAGGGTCATTTTTACTTTTCGTTTATGCATTGCTAGACTTCTAGGCTGGTCTCTTTTTCACCTCTGAACCATAAAAGAGCARGAGGTAGGCTAGAGCCTCTAATCTCTGCATGTATCTCCCTCATAAGCTCAAGTTTAAAGTGATCAGCAGATTTGGAGAAAGGAAGGAATTTCCCTGTTGGTGAGATTGTCAGGAACTGCTGCAGAAGAGGGGATTGTCTTTGCCTGTCTTAATTTCTTAGGATTTGCAGGAGATTGCGCCTAACTATTTCCTTCTATTACAAGGATTTGGGCTATTGACAATGTGTTGCATCTTGCCTTTTTGCTTCCTGGGGCTCATTAAATTTGCAGCTGCTTTATGATGAAGTGTAAAGTTTGTTACAGGCTCCCGGGGCCAGTGGTGTATGGGAACACATTGGGCAGAATGCCTGTGGACTCTCCAGGCTAATCATCTGTGAAAGTCTGCACTTGCTGGCCCAGCTTCGTCCTTATTTCCTACATTCCTTATTCTTTTTTTTTTTTTAAGAGCTTCCAAATGTCAATTTTAATTCAATCTGAAATGTTTTGTCTTTCTGATGTGTCAAACTGGCCAATGACTAAGACATCACTTCAAAAACAGCCTGATCACACAGGAGCTCCTCATGCCCTGGGTTCCTTTGTGACCTCAAGTTAGATGTAGGGGCCTGTGGGCAGCATGCACAGAGCAATCCCTCCAGAGCCAGAAGTCAGAAAGCAGGCTGGAAAACAGTCTAGAGCACTACCTCTTTCCTGCCTTGCATTAGGCTGGGCAGCCCAGTGGGCCGGGTCTCTGGGCTTTCCAAAATTTGGCTACAGTAGATCAGAAATGCACTGACCTAAACTGGACCAGGGGGGAAGGGAAGCTGTTGTATTCCAGGGGAACACTTTTGAGGGTGATGTAGGTCAGGCATTGCTGCTGGCTTGGGGTTCAGGTGGAAATCACCGCTGGCCCTAAAGCAATGCTCAGTGGAGGACTCGCACCTCCTGCCCACCTAAGGAGTGGAGACAGTGCTTTWAAAGGGCACAAAATGGGGATTTAGGAAATGGGCAGGCAGGAGGGGGCCCAGCTCTTCTTCTTCTGACAGAACTCTCACATGCAGAGCCACGTGYGGCACCAGGTGGCTCTGACACAAGAAAGCATCACAGAGCTGCTGGGGATGTCTTGCTGATGAATTATTTTGAAGGCACCATTGGGCAGCGGCTTAGCAATTAATCAAGGAGAAAGATGAATCGAAACTACAGTGACCTGCAAGATCCCAGTACTCTGCCTTGTAACTTGCGCATGCTAAAGACATAAAATGGTTGTGGTGGCTCCTTCCTTCCTTTCCAGACTAAAGATAGTAAAAAAATTCCCCCCTTGCATGAAACAGGCAGGTAAACAGCAAGAATTTCTGTGGTGCACCATTTTRATACGTGCTGTTTAATTATACTTTTATGACTGGCAACAGGTAACAGTGTTCATGCTAAAAATATTTAGACATATGGATTTCCCTTGTATTCAGAGTTGTTTTCATCTACCAGACTCATAAAGTAGTGAAGCTACATGATAATGCCATATGTATAATAAAACCACATTTTTTTGAAGAGTACATAAATGCATACTACTAAAATACAGATATTTTGCTAAGGAAATTAAAAATGAAAGATAGGTTTAAAACATTGTTAAAGACTATAATGGGAATGGCAAGTGGCATAATGGGAATAATGCCRTGGGATTATCCTTGGGCAATAGGGAATAACCAGAATGAGATAGTATTAAGGACAATAAGTCCAATCCTGCAGAGCACAAGCAATCCTGAGAAGTGCTGAGCCTGCTCAGCTCGTGGTGAATTCAGTGGGAGCTGAGGGCGTTGAACACCTCTGCAGGATGAGGCCCCAGTCAGACTTCCAACCTAAGGCTGTCATTTTCAGCCTGGATTTTTATGAGATGCCAATTTGATTTTTATGAGATGCCAATTTGGATGTCTTAGTGGGACCCTGGCACACTGAGAACCACTCAGAACAGCAGCCAAAATTTCCCGAGTGGGCCTGATCCACCTGCCACTTACATTGAAGGACAGATCCCCGTTGTCCTCTGTGGGCTTTGTTTCTGGCCCTGTTATCAGGAGGCACCCTAATAGTGTTGGAAATTGGCTGAGGGAGGTATGGAAGCAGCACATCTCAAAAATGCTGTACTGCTGGCACTCTGGTTAGGTGGAGCCAGCTTTACTCATTTTCAATTGTGAGATGGCCAAGTTGTGCAAGCGCTTCTGCCCATTTCATTCCTTAGCACAATAAACCCCTCTTTTACATGCCTCAGATAGCCAAGGTTACGGAGCTGTAAGGACAGGCAGACTCACATATCTTGATTTCAAGCAGTTTCCTTGGATGGAAAAATAACGTATTTGATTCCCTGAGCAGAAAAATCATGGAAAAGCTATCTTCCCCTTTCCCGGAGTCCAAGCAGGATTGTTTTAATAACCTTATTAACAAGGTCTATGTGAAATATGAGTGACTATGGCCTCAGTCCTGCAGTTTTAACACGATTGTCCATGACTGAGGAGTGAAGGGGGGRATGTGTGAAGTGTTTGCAGGAGTAGGGGCTGTGTCCCTGTCCCACTGAAATCATCACATGGTTACCAAGTGTTGTTAAATTCCCCAGTGCCACTGGGGAGTGTGCACTTCCACAGGGCAGGTGGAAGCTGAGAAATTTAGCCACTTTGGGGGCTCATGGATTAGTGTAGCCTGGCCCCAAAACCTCATTGTGTTTACTTGCATTTCCATGCCTGTTTGGAGCTCTATATTAGCTGCTACAGCAAAATCATGGGTTCAGAATAAGGGGAGTAAGAAGAACCCTGCTGTAAGAAGAGCYGGCCAAAAATCTCAAAGGGCATGGAAGCAGCTCCTACAACACATCATCTGTGCCTACACCGCATGAGAAAATAGTATGGGCTGCTGGGAAGGTGGCATGGCTCATCTCCTCCTGCTGTCATCCTTCTCTGGCCCAGCGTGTGCAGCTGTGCACAGAGGTCCAGCAATGGGTGCTCCTTGGGAAATCTGGAAGAGGATGTRTCCTCACAGTGGGCAGTCATGTGGCTTGAGGAGGTCCTGGCTGCCTGGCCAGCTTGTCTTGCAACACAGTCTTGCACTTCTGTGCTGCATCTCTGAGCCAGACCATCTCCTACCTGCCTGGACATTGGCTTAGGAGCTCTCCAACAGGGTGGGAGCGAGGCCAACCTCAGGAGCGGACTTTCAGGAGAAAGTCACCCATGGTGAGACATTTGTTTCTCTTAGGCTGGGCTAGATGTCAGGCTGCCCTTCCATGGCTGCAGAGTGGGGAGAGCAGCAGCTCTTCCAGGAGCAGCTTCTTCAGTGTTCAAATACACCTTCAACATGGACAGCTTCCACAGCTGCTCCTAAAACACTGCCCCCTTGTTCCTTTAAAAGACACCTGAAGGCACCTCTCAATTCTTCAGTGGACCTTCAGCACTCTGAAACTACTCATAAATACCCTTGTTAAAACATGCATTTCGGCATAATGACAATGAGCCTAACTGCTAAGTCCAGCCTTGCAGGGAGGATGGCACTTATTTCCTTAAATGTATAATATAGAGCATCCRCATTCATATTTTTAGTAGCATATAGCAGTGGTCCAGCCTTTAGTGTACTGTATGTACTTTTAATAATCTCCATAAAAGCCTGATTTTCAATCCCTAGGCTCAAGCTGACAGTGTAAATAAAATCACCCAAATCCACAGGGTAAGAGAAATGAAAATGACAAGGATTAAAATTTTGTCAAACCTCTTTCTTTTTAAAATTCTGCTTCCCTTCCAATTGGATCAYGACCCTCTGTGTGCACAGCTTAAGACCAGACGGTATGCTTTCACTTTTATTCCGCTCTGCAGCAGGCTTACAGTATTTAGTGAAAGTCTGTAAAGAATGTGTGCTGTGTAGAGAGTTAATACCATAATCCCCTATCGTTAGGGTCAAATGCTGAATAGAGCAGAAGAATTAGAAAATATGTTACATACAATGGCAGAAAAAATGCATCAGCATGCTGTTCTGTTAACACACGCATTCATTACCAACAAGTAAAYGACAATGAGGTAATAGAGTATATTAAGAGATGTGTACTTCAAGTCTAGTGTGTGTGTTGTTGTGAGAACCTAAGACTTCAAGTGAGAATCTCACTCTGTGGGTACACACACATCACTGGGTTCTTCTTGCCATATTATTGCATCTTTCTAGGAAGCACTTTGATGCAAAAAATCAGCTTTTTAAATTATTTGGCAGGGATAAACTTTGAATACTCCTTTTTTTAATTTCCTGTGAAGTGTGATATCTCTATTTTGCTATCCAAGCACGACAGTACATCTGTCTCTAGAGAATTCCCGAGCAYGAATTGTGGTAATTTTAGCTAAGGAAATATTCAGAAAATGATCCTAGTGCTTGCCTTTTCAAGAGATCCTTAGGGGGCTAGCTACTTACATCATGTAAAATTGGCATGGGTGTCTCATTCCCTTGGGTTTTCAGGAAAAACGAGCCAGTATGTGCTGGAGGAGCGACAATTTGCTAGAAAGAGGAGAAAGAAAATACATTTTGTATGTTGTGTTGCCTGAAACCAATTGCAAAATACAAGAATCACCCRATCTAAAAATCTTATCACTATGAGTTAGCATATTGTGCCTTCCTCTAAGGAAGAGACTGAGCTTCACAAGAAGGGGGGTGACCTGATGGAGTAGGAAGAGATATAGAAGTTATTTGGCTGCCTGTGCTGACACTAAGTAGTGTCTGATTCCCTAATTATTCCTGGTGATTTAGCCTGGTTATTAAGGGAGAGAGACAGTGCTGAGCTGGAGACAGGATGAAGGTACTTAACAAACATCTTGCAATAGCTGGTTAATGACAAACTGCGGAAAGCACGGCAGGAACATGTAACCTCAAGACTTTGTCCAGCACAGGCATGTTATCTTATCTCGTGACTGATCAGTTGTAAATAGTACCAGGCAGCACTTCACCCAACGGGCCATGGATGTCTTCTGGAGACACATCTGCTGGCTGTGAACTGTCACCTGCACAGTGCTTTCAACTTTGTGTTATTTTCCTACAGTAGTGGCTGGGAGTGATCAGCAAATTATTTTTATCTGAAGAAGGGGAAAAAAAATCTTTAATTTCTCAGAAGCTTAGGTTTAGGCTTTTTTAACTAGTTCAGGAAATCCTTGGTTAAAACTCCACATTTCCCACAAAATCTCTTTTCTTGTTTGTCCTCAAAATTAGTTGATAATTGAAGTTAAAGAGATTTCAATTTTTAAAACTTTTAGGTTCCTTAAGGGAGAAAAAATTATTAGGGCTGTTGTTTCTTGTAATTTGTACATCGAAATAAGCTTCTTCTAGTTTTGAAAATTTTTTAAAATTCTTCTTGAGCATTTTTGTATYCTGTCAATGTACCTTTAAGCAGCTGTCCAGGCCCTCTGGCAGGCACCAAGTGTCAGGCAGCATTAGCAGGGCCGAGTCTGAAGGTGTTGGTGTCCTGCTCCTGAGTTGTGGTGTCCTGTAGTGGTCTCATCATTAGAGGTGAAAATTGGTGAAAGCTTCCTTTCTTTTTAATCCTCATGAAATTTGTTTTACGTACTTTACCACATTCTGACAGTTCTCCTTTCAATGCTGCACTACTGCAAAAATAAATTTAGAAAAGTTAATTAAAAAGGAGCCTTACCACAGAAACACATAAATCCTCCCCCATCTAGGTGTGTGTTTTTAATATGCATCCATTGGTGTCAAAGAGATTTTCCATCTGGGTAAAATTCATCTTCATGGTTTAATCTTCATAGTCTCAGGCATACTTTTCTTTCTACCCTTGGGCAGTAAATGTAGAAGCCAGAGGTAAATTCTGGGTATTTAGTTTATTTAGCCACACTTACTACAGCATGGTGGACACCAAAGCCAGGCTGTGCCAGACTGCTGCCCAAGGAAATCCTCATGAGGAGATTCACAGAGACTGAGCTGTATATCTGTTTGCAACTCACAGTAGTAGGAGTGCTGCATTTTTTTCTAAGAGGAGAACTTCTCACGTGGAAACTGCAGACTTGATGAGTGGATATTATTTAAATCAATAGATTATGTGTATTTGTCTTGACTCAATTTAGTATCTCAGTCAGTAGGCTGAAATAATTAGAAATTATGACTAGAAAGGGAAATAGAGTGTGATAAATTAAATAAAAGAAACAAAACCTGTTATTTGTTTGGTGGCAGGAGAAGACACTGCAGTAGAAGAGAAAGTCTTTGATGTGGAGTCCCTTCTCTAAGACAAAATAAAAATAAACAAAGTAATTGAGGTGATTGGATGATTATTCAAGTTGGTGCTTGTCATTCAACAAGTGGTTCAGCTCAAGAAAAGAGACATTAAACCTAGAGTAAGAATCTAATAATAATCACTGCTCTGGCTAATTTTAGAGCTAAAGCCYCACAAAATAAGCCCTTTGCAAAGTGGCTGGAGTGTGAGGGGAAGAGCAAGGTGGGCCARCTGGGCAGTGAGAGGCAACTGTGGGCTCCTTCCTGGTGCCCGGTCTTTGCTTTCCACACAGTTCTCTTGGTCAGGCCCAGGCAACAAAATGCTGTACCGGTGGGTTCCTCGCATTTTGTGAAAGGACAATTAATGCCCATTCACTAGAAAAGCCTGGATGGAGGTTAATTGTCTTAGAGATGGTTATTTTCTAAGATCTAATTTTGGGTTCAGCTGAGTGGAATCAAGCCGGAGGTTTGACTGTTGAGTGCTCAAGTCTGTGCACAGCAGATGCAGAAATTTTTCAGACAAATTAGCGAAGAGACCTCAGTTATGCACAGAAACTGCTCCGTAATGATACTATGGATGCCGTTTGGATGTTTCAGTGCTCATGATATGACTATACAGGGTTAAAYCAACAGTACTGTTGGGAAAACAAGCAGAAAAAGAAAAAGAACAGTGTCATTTGCTTAAATGAGCAGGTTGCGTGCATGCACTCTGGTCACCATCAATTTGCATCTTCTCATGTGGCTCCACACAATTCTTTCCTGTGGTTCAGAGGGGGATTGACTCAAGTGAATCACCCAGGAAATGTTCTCCTCTTGTGGAGACATTCAGTTCCCTTTATGCTCAGCAGCACACAAGTACCAGGARCAAAATTTCTCCCCACAGCTTCCTTACATAATCAGTTCATGACCTGCAACCCTCTTTGGGATGAAAATTATTTGGGTAGAAGGGAAATGAACTCTTTCTGGCAATATCCATGCCCTGTCCAGATCAATGGTATCTACGTGTCTTTGAGTGCTTTAGGAAAGGATTTAAGGCCGTCTGGCATGGTTTGAAAGAAGTGATGTCTACCTTATTTCTTAATATTGGCCTCTCAGCATAGAAAACTAAAAGTGACTGGTTGGAGTTAACCCTGATGGAATTTACTCTTCTGAAGCACTGAGGTGACAGTATGTTTTGCAGATGTTTTTTTTGAAGATTTGCTTCTTGTAGCATTTCCATAGCATCTACCAGCACATCATCTATCTTCCAAAATATGCCAGTGTCCTTCAGTTTTCTTTCTATTTTTTTTTTTTGCCTGCAAGAAAAGTATCTTGATTAGCATGTTTTTGTTTGCTTRTGCTTTGCGCTTAGATGTGGTTGTACCTGGCAACTGTGTGCGAAGAAATTAATGAGGCAAAGTTAAGTCAGAGAGATGAGTTTTGCAATTAACACTGAATGTGGTGAGATCTATAGTTATTCTCATCTCTTGTGAAAATGAATTAACTTGCCATAGGAAAGTGGTGTCTCCTGCCTTCATGGGTTTCTCTACATTGGTTGGGCTTTCTTGGTTTTGATAGCACATACCAGCTGCAGGTTGTAACGTGATGCAAAATCCATCCATGAACAGAGTGTCAGGAAGGCTGGATGATCAGCTGCTCGTGCCACTGCTCCTTTTTTAAAAAAAAATGCTGCAGATGCACCATTAACAGAGAGAAAAGGTGTCATTTGTTTGAACAGAAGGATTCTGGTTGATTTAGAAAATGATGAGCAAAATATATAATACAGCATGTCATTGTCCTTTTCTCATTTGCAAAGAGCAACCGTTCGCAAATCAAACCCCAATATTACATTTCAGAGAAAATAAAAACTTATACCTACCTTTGAAAAGTGACGTGAAGCTTGAATTCACAACACCTGCATACACAGGCAGAATTCATCACTGTCACCAGATAGCTCATGTGAATGTGGTACACACTTGTTTTCAGCTCCGTGGTTTCATTACAGCTTTCCTGAAGACTGCCAGTTTATTGCATTGGAACCTACAGCCTGAGACCTTTGTTAAACCTGTCTTCTTACAAGCTGCTTCTCTGTCTTCCCTTTTGGATTTGGTGTTGGCAAATGCTGTGTAAACCTCTCCTTCATGCTCAAAGGGAAATGCGGAACAAAGTATTTTTTAGAAAGTGCTGAATTCATGGAAAAAAATTTCTTCCAAGGAACTGAAGAAACGGACAACAGCTGTTGATCATATTCAGTAAATAGTCAATTAAAACATGTATTTACTGGGATTTATGAGAAGCCATAAGTGGTTTCAACTTTTCAATAAATTTCTGGCCTCTCTTTTCAAAGCAAAAGGGTTGTTAAAGAATATAAAACAAATACCAATATCAGAAAGCACAAGTCCAATGCAGAGAAACATTGTGCTAAAACAAGTATGTTAAAACTTCTTTTTTTCTTACCCATTTGTGCATCAAACTAAAAAAATGCACCAAAAATACATCTTATTCACAATGCTACAGCATCTCCATGGTTTTAGGACCACAGAATTCCCAGGCTGTCATTAATGGAGTACTGGCACCAATCTCAAGGCAACTTTTCCAAAAATTACTTGTTCCACGGGTTTTGGCTGATTCAAGGAAGTTCCTTTACAGTGGCCTTAGGTTTCTATAGATCTCCTGATTGTAGAAATGGAAATACAGGTCATAGACAGCCACAGACAATAAAGGAAGGGAAGGCATAAATAACTGGGCCCTGATCCCACAAAGCGTTTAACTGTCCTGATTTTCTAGATACTTCTACCACAATGAGGATTATGGAGCATAAACRCAGTTCTGTAATTTAACCCATCTGTAATCTGCATCTGTGTGGAGCTGAGTTCTGACTCTCTATTTTGGGGCAGAGGTCCCACTGGGACACCCGAGAGTAAAGTTTTCTGCAAAGATGTTTGGGCGTTTTGTATCCAGACTTTTGCTTCTTGCGTTAGATCCAGCACGGGTCAAAGTTGCTTTACATCACCTTGACTGGTTCCAAAGGAAGCCTTCCAATAAAAAGGTCATTGCAACATTGCCTGTTGAAATACATCCAGGTAAGTCAGCATGGCTCAACTTAGGCAAACAAAACCAAATAAACTTATATCCGTCTTGCACAATTCAGCTTGGTTTTGCTTCCTACCTGCAGCACAGGATGCTCACAGAGCACCAGAGTATTCTTCAGGTACTGCACACAACATGGATTGGGACTGTCATTATATCTTAACAATTCAGGAGATGAAGGGGAGAAACGTTAAYGCTTTGCATTTATTTACTTTTACAGCATGCCATAAAGATTAAAAATACATTGTACACAAGTGCAGTATTTAATGTAGCACTTTAATTACATTCAAGTGTGTTACTAAATAGTCTTGAGAAAACCTTAATGACCAGCTGTTCTACCCTCTTCCCATATGTCAGAAATGGTTTCAGAAATCACATTCTGGGACAGTAAGGTTGTGTAATTAGACAGTGTATAGTTAACACTTCTAGATTTTCCTCTTAAACTGCGGGCCCTTTTCACTAACATATTGTGGTTTGGTGCCAGTTTGGCACAACACAATTATGTGATGTGCCAAACTGCAACTGAGATGTACAAACTCTCAGAGACATGTTATGATTGCACCATTATCTTTTTATATCTTTTTCATCATTAGGACTGGATGCTTTTTATGTTATGTAAGATTCAGCTTTTTATGGCCAACAAATAAACTTAGTAAATAGGACTATAAATTTTTAATACTTCCACCATAMTGCCATTTGTCTAATCAGAATTAGATGGTTACTGTAACCCCACATTAGTTTCCACCAAAAAAGGCATCTTTCCAAGAACAGCAGCTATGGACAAAAATGTCAAAGGACGTACCTTTTGGCCCARTTCAGGAATGCACTTAAGCACGTGCTTAGCGTTAAGCACATGAATGCTTGTGTAGAGGCATGTGCTGAAGCTGGATCAGAAAATGGTTCATGCCAAACAAATAAAACAAACCCTTTCTGGAAGTTAACAAGGATACGGGCAGCTCGGTCTTTTGAACTATTATCATCCCTCTTCCCGTTAGCCTCTGAAAATGACGGTGTTTTTCTGGGACGTTTGTTATTCTGCAGGACAAAACACACCCCCAGTTTGCAAGGTGGGGGGGAGCTGGTGGGAGCACATCGGGCGCGAGCCGCCAGCCGAGCCGTCAGCGCATGGCACGCGGAACATCCATCCTGCCCCAGCGCGGGGTGGGGTGGGGGGGGAGGGGGTGTGTGGGAGGCAGCAGCTCCACCATCCTCACAAGAGAGGTTTATAGCAGGGGTTTTTTATTTTTTTTTTTTTTTTAATTTTTTTCCCTGAGCTTCAATTTCCAACGACTTATTTAGATGTAAGCAATGACAGCTGTAATCATGTTTTAAATCTTGCTTTGTATCCTTAGTTATAATGTTGTTCAATTAATATTCAGAATAATGGAAGTGATGTGCCCCTTTGAAAAAGACTTGAATGCAGGCCAAAGCTTTGGGAAACTGATTCTCAAGAGGATTAATCAGCATTTAAAACTTGCATTAATAAAAATCTGATCTTCTACTGTGTAGCATACATAATACTTTTCATTTTTAAGCATTTTATTTTAATAGTGTGGTATCCTTTGTCCTGATTTTTAAAGGGATTTTAAAATCTAACTCCTTCAAATCAATCCTGCTTTGACCCCTGTGCATTCTTTTACTGAATATAAAAACGTTAAAGAAATCCTTGGTTCACAAATACCTCTATCGCTAAGTATGAGCAAAGTACAGTGCACATGCATGCTTGTAATAGAAATTATATATATCTTCCACAGGAATTTATGTTAGGCAAGGGCTCACCTTTTCATGTAACTTATTGATGCAATAAAAACACAGATTTACACATAATTATTTAAAAATTTGAAGGTAAATTATACCCTGAGAACTCACGAAGAGCCCTGGCTCTCCATAAAAACTACTCTCTGTTTTTCACGACTTTTGACTCTGTTAAAAGGAATATTATTGTACCCTATGCCAACAAGATCGAGTCTATATCTGAAAGACAGACTTAATCTATGTTTTGTGTTTTTCTCCTGATCTTATTAGTGGGTTAGAGAAACAAGAGGATTTTGTATAAAGTTTCGCATATAAATTCAATTCTAGTAAACTGGCTAATTTACATGCTAAACAGCCAGCAGTTGGTAAGATAGTTTTGTTTCATGTCAACTGCAGAAGCTAAATGTATTTTGTAAATACTAGGAAACATTACTTCTTCTGAAGAGGCATTTTAATAGCAAATAGCTCACTCATGTTCTATGAAGCACAGAAATTTAGTTGAGAAATTCTTGCGTCCTTACTCATGTTATTGAAAGGCAGCAGTTTGTGCTCTGAGTATGGACCATCTGCTTTTACTTTGTTTTATACCTAATGTGATGCTTCAGTTCATCACAAACATAATCAGTTTTCTAAAAGAAGCCAGAGGTTCTTGAGGGATATTTTTGTAATCATGCTGCCTTCTAGAAATAGACAGTAAATATGTTTTGTTCAAAAGTGGTAACTATAAAATGCATTGTATCCAATGGAGCGTCAGAAATTGTAGTCTTTTAGGCACTGGGCTGTATGACCAGACTTTGAAATACTACAAAGAAAAATGAATCATAAAAAAAAAGTCATCTTTACCTCCAGTGGGTAGTGCCTCCAACATGAGAAGTGAAGTCTGAGAGAGAAGGGCTTTACACAGATGTGCATGTGTTTGAACTAAATGCTGATTTAGCTATGTCAGGGTAAAAGGAGGGATGCTTCCATTTAGGATGTCTCCTGTCTGAGTTCCCAGACCTAAGTTTGGCCAGTGGTACAAAATGATCCTGTCCCTTGGATAAAGATAATAGGAGCAAGTCCACACTCTTCATTTACTCTGTAAGAATGACAAGCAGGAGTTACTTTGGTACCACCTTGGCATCCCATCAAGCCCCACCTGTCTGTTTCTGGTTTCAGAGGATATCTCTGACACTACTGCTCACAAACTAAAGCATTTCACCATGAATTAAATCCTGGCCATAAGAAGTCTATGACATAATGCACACTCAAGATTTCCAGTTGACGTTGCTTGAGTTGATAGACACCTAGATTCTAATCCAAAAATGTACGAGCCCTTTACTTATTGGATAAATACTCAGACATTTGCTGTCATCTGTAGACTTCTCCATCCTCACCATCCCCAAAAAACCTCGCCCATATCTGCCTTAGGTGCTCTCAGAAGAGGGATAGAGAAGTCCCTTTGAAATTCAGTCTGCAGTGTTTGTGTGCACAGCCATAGGTCCATTGCTAGCCTGAATGACTGTCTCTAATTTGGAAATAATCCAAACAGGGGCCCATCCTCTCACACTGAAGTAACGTGACTTGTGTCCACGATTACATTTTTTGCACACAGAATGGTTGTGTCAACCTGCCTACCAGGAACAATGCCTGGAGCGAAGCTCTTTCCCTGCTCTCTGCCGAAGCAATGCCTGAAAGCAGGCTAGCAGCATGTCCTAACTGCGAGACACCGCCGCTCCCCGGCCAGGCCAGCGGAGCGAGGGACAGCTTTTGGGTCTCTTGCCAACTGCCTCGTACAGGGAGGGGAGAGGGAACATCCAAAAGGATGGTGAGCAACTATTACAGCTTAGCCTGAGACTTCGAAGTGCGAAGAGGGCAAAACAGCAGTCACCCAGTGTGGGGGTTTATTGTAGAAATGATTGCATTCTCTAAACTCATGTAATCCTTAGTACAGAAGAACAAAGCCACAGTTAAGTGAGTGAGTAGGTCTGATGCATCGCCACAGGGAGCCTGAGTCCCCTTATTCTGTGCTGTTGGACCACAATCTTCCTTTTGCTATCTTCTACTCCTTTCTTGTTCTGTCTTCTCAGGCTCTAATTGCCATGAGGAACCAACATCCTTCGTGCAGTCAAGGCTGTTATTGCTCCCACCATGGCTCCGGCCCTATGGCCTTGCTCCCTGGGGCTCTAGGTACCCCTTGCCCTGCTCCTTCTCCCTGCTTCCATTGCTGTTTCCAGGCTGCCTTGCTCTGGGCTCTGTGTGGTGGTGCCAGTGCTGGATTAGGCTGAATACAAGTACCACATTCTTTATTACAGAGTCAGCATTTCTTCCTCATTCCTTGCCTGGCTGCTGCCCAGCAGGTTATTTTGGGAGTTACGCTAGCTGGCCCGGAGCACTGCCATGCCAGGCAAAGCACTAACAGCCAAACGCTGCCCAGGATTGTGTGCCAGTGCCTGAGCCTGAAATGAAGTGCTGTTTTATTTGGGACACTGACATAGTGTAAACACCCCTGAGGAGTAGGGTGAGATTTGTAACTGACCAGTATTGAAAAGGGCTAACTGGGGGAAGGGGAGGTGTGGCTGGGCAGCAGCCCCTTGAGTGCCTTCCCTGTAAACAGCAACGCTGCAAACCCGCAAGCTGGGGGTGGGAGGAACAGGGATGTGGGAAGGATTAAGCTGTCTGCATGCTTTCCTCCCATTACTCCTAGTCACAGACCACTCTTTCCCAAGAAAGGATAGTGCCTCTGCTCCCAGGACGTGTGGTTCCCCACACTTTCTCCTGGGTCAAGGTGAGAAGCAGCAAGACTGCAGCAGCATTGCAGGATTGTCCTGTGGATCTTGGTGGGTTGGGATTGAGAGACCTTGGTCTAGCATCTAGGTCATGGTTCAGGTGTCTCTTCTCACCCTGTGCCTCCCAATCCCAAGACAATGAGCTCTGAAAGCCCATCTTGTGGAGACCAAGATGTAGGTGAGGCAGAATGTGTGCGTGGAGAGGTGTTGAATGGCAAGGGGTGCAGAAGAAGGGGCAGGAGGAGGGAAAGGAGGTGGTGTGGAATAAGCGGGATTGAAAATTACATCTATGACACRGTTGGGAAAGACAGGTTTGGTTGAGCTGTCAAATTGAGAGTTAATCCTCCGTGTGTTCTCTGAGCTGGCAAATAATACTGATATATAGGTATAAAGTGGGGCTCCATGACAAGGTACACAACCTACAGCATCCCAGGTGTCCTGTCTATGATATACTCATTTTATTTGGAGCCAGAAACAACTTTACCTTCTCTGGTACACCTGCTCTCCTTGTAAAATGTTGTGTCGTGCTTCAGTGCCCCCTATGCCTGTGGAGCCAGATGGCCATCATTGACTTATATTTCTTTTTCTGGGACACAACTTGGAATAGTTTATGCAGGCCTGAATTTCTGCTCTGGAGAAGAGCCCTTTGAAAATGCCTTGTACTGGCAACTTGCAACATGTCTTGTCAGGACCACATGATACCACCCCACCTTCTCTGCCCCACTGTAGTGGGGCAGTTTTTGGTGGAAGTCTGAGTGCCCTTAGAGCAGCAAGAGAGCAGATGCAGTGGATTTGGGGTACCTGAGCTGCCGTATTTGAAGCCAGAATTAATCTGCAGGGGTCAGGATAGATATCCTCACAATGTGCAGCTTGGTGTGCTGAGGACACAGGAGCAGGTATAGGGATGCTTAAAGAACAGCGTTAAATCCTATGGCACAGTCATGACATGTTGCTGTCTTATTTCTCAACCTTTTACTTTCTATTGCAGTATTTTTTGGGGGAAAAAAAGGTTTATTGTTATACTTGAATTTATCATGCCRCTGGAGAGAACTGGGCATGAGTCAGCCTTGAGGCAGGAAGATGGACAAGATGAGCTCGTGAAGTACCTTTCCAGACCTATTTCTACAAGTCTATGAGCAGAACAAAATGAGCTCAAGATGTTTTCCCAGAAGTGGCAAATAAAGGAACGATTTCTTTGAATTCTGCACAAATTGAATATGAATAAAATGAATCCCACATCTGGTCCGTTCTTCTTTTTCATTTCTTTAAAGAACAGATACAATAACGCCATACATACACACAAAAACCAAGCAGGGAAGATCAAGTCAAGGGTGCCTCAGGTTTTACTTTTTGTCTCTTTTTGAAATGGCAAAGGATTAAAAACAAAAAAGTCTGTATGCCCCCATGCTTAAATAAAGCAGCAGCTACATCCAAACCATTGCAGTCCCTGTGCTSAGTGTTACAAAACCAAAACCTGAGAGGGGAAAGGAGTGGGCAGTGAGACAGAAAGGGCTGTCCTCACAGGGAGGAGGGCTCAGGAAGCTATTAGGCTCACAGGAATTTGTGATATGAAGGTAAGCAGCTGGGCTCCCTACACAAARTGTGAAGGAAGTTTGGCCCCTGGTGAAGATGACTCCCAAAAGCCAGAGTGCTGAGCAGGGACCTGCTTGTCCAAGCCAGTGGCRAGAGATTTGCCCATCATCTGGAGCTCCCACTCTGCGAGTTGCTCAGGTGCCCAGCTCAGGCCAGAGGGCAGATATGGTGTATGGCAGCCCCTCCAAGCTGTGAATACTGAACACTCTCATGTGCCAGATATTTAGAACGAGCCCAGTCTTGCAGTTTGCTCAACTAATTGTTTGCTTTTTCTGAATCTTGCAAGGCTCCAAACAAACCGTATCCATTGGTCTTATAAATATTTATTAATTTCCCCTTTGTTAGCTAATTGTTTTGCAACACAGATGACTTTATTTATTAAACAGCTTGCTAAAATGCTATTCCACAATACATTTGTTGTTAATTCCCTAATTACTTAGCAATGTATGTTTTTTGGATAGTGAAGCCACTGTGCACAGTGCCCAACAGGTTAGCTTTTAAAATTAACTTTGTGTTTGGGTTTGAATGATCAGCAGTGAGGAAGAGACTCCTTAAATGCAATTAAAAAAAAATTAGTTAATAAATATAGCCCAAAATTAATGAGTCAGAATTATGCAATTTACTTGCACATTTGCTTCTACCTACCGTAACTCCAAATAACATTTCTGAATCAGATTTGTTGTACTAAGTTTATCTTCTCCCCAGAGAGCAAATTTTCTATATGCTGTAACTATCTTTTAAGATGCATTTTGACATAAGCTGTGTAAAAATCGTGCCTCTTATTTTGTCCATCCATTTATTCTGTTCATGTTTTTCCTTTTGGTAGCCTCCTTTTGCCATTTTTCAATTCTTGTTATGTATGTGCTTTAGAAAGAATGCATCCACATTTGAGTGGTTAATCAAGGGGAACTAACCAAAATAATCACTTCCCAGTACTTCAAAATATTCTGATTTTTTAATGGAGAACATGCATTCTTAAATTAAATATGCATAATAAGTAATAAGTACTAATAAGAATAAAGTGGGCTCTGTAAGAATGAATGTTATGTTTTAAGCAAAATGCATTTGATTTGCCGGGTTCAAAGCTGCTTTGATTCAGTAAGAATCAGTGCAAAAAATGGGGTGAGAGAGCCTCATAATGCCTATAAATTGTCCATAATTGTATGGATTTTAAATATAAAAGTTGGCAGTGGCAAAAGCTAAAAGCCATTAGGAGAGATCCTATTGTGCAACACATCAGTAATCATAACTCATAATCTTAGGGGGAAAAAAACTAACTAGAGTTTTCTAAAATTT
The DNA here is from genome assembly GCA_018881555.1 of Amblyornis subalaris. Taxonomy (NCBI): domain Eukaryota; kingdom Metazoa; phylum Chordata; class Aves; order Passeriformes; family Ptilonorhynchidae; genus Amblyornis; species Amblyornis subalaris. The sequence continues at coordinate 2,406,785 of JACAXG010000021.1, forward strand.
TCATAACTGTACTTGAGCCTTGTCTTGATGTTTACTACAATGATGGCATTGTTTGAAATGACATAGCCTAATGCATATATAAGTCCTGTTTGAAAAGAGCTACTAATTAACATGAATAGTCTTCTTCTCTGAAGGTCATTTATTGCAAAGTTCATTTTTCAGCCGAGCATTGCTAAAGTAGTCACCCCCGCTAACAGCCATTAGATTAAGAGACTTAGGTCTGTTCTTGTCCTGACACTGGGTCAGGATTTTCAAAGGAAGAGGCTCTTCGATGCCAAGAAGCCCTTAAAATAATATTTGAACAGAAAAAGAATGGATGTAATTACATTGTAAATATTTCCATGGTTATTGAATTAATGAAGATAATTCTATTCATTTTATCTTAAAAAAAAAAAAAAAACTAAACAAAAACAACACACCAAGTTTTCCTTGTCTGATGTTCCAGTGCAGCTCTTCCCCATGGGACTTTTGATTTCTTCAGTCATAATGATTCATTAAAACTGAGAGGCACTGAATATTTAGCATCTGATGTGAAAGCATGTTCACCTTTTGCCAAATATTAGGCATGTGAAGCCCCAGGTGCCTCTGCCTCTCCTTTGGAAGCCCCAGAAAAGCTTTCTGTGTTTGTGTGCATGCCAGCCACTGCTGCTTCTCTATTGAGAAGAGATATCCAGATTTAAAGGGCACCAACTTAGCACTGCCAAACTTACAACCTTACAAACTGCCACTTTACCAGGACTTTAATGTTGTCACCTGAATCACAAATACCTAATTCTGAAAGACCATAGGTCCAGGAACTCTGTTAATACCAGTGCCATGTTATTCACTTGGATATAGGTTTAGAAACTGCAGTGACAGAGAGTTACTTTTTGGGCTAAGGGACAATCCTGGTGGGTTTCCTGGTCATGTCTATGGACACAGGGTGGTTGGAGAGCTGAGGATCCTTGTTGAGGCTGCAAAACTTATCAATTGGAACATAAGTCATTCCCAAACTGATCCCTAGTTTAGGGTTACCCTCATCAGTGAAGAAGAGGTTCTGCAACCCAGTAGGGTTGTGGGGATGGGAGAGGACTGGGAACTCTTAAGAAGAGCCAAGAAACCCATGGAATTTCTTTGAAGTAACAATTTTGTGTGACAAAGCTTCTCACAAGGAAGCCAGCTAAGGCCATAGGAGCAGCAAGAAAATCCTACAGACTTCAGGGCAGTTATAAAAATGTTGTACCTTGGAGTACAGTATTTGCATTCTCTTCACACCTGGCCATGCCATTCTCCCTGCAGTCTGGCTTCCTGGGCTCCCAACAGCTACAGCAGGGCTGCTGGATATCAAAGCTGCAAGCACAAGAAAACCCCTCCAAGTCTGAAGGACAACAGTGCTGAGAGAGCAGCAAGGTGCTCCTCTGCCCCTTCCATTCCTCCCTGTCCCCATCCCTGGGGCAGGAAGGTTGCAGATAGGGTGGAGGGGAGCGGGACACTTGTGATGTGGCTCAACTGCTTCTCYCTGGCAGCTTCCACAGGGTTTTTGCTCCTCTCCACTTGCGTTAGCAGAGGGGAGCATATGGGCCTTGGAGATTTAACGTTTCATGGCTTACTTGGCTGTCAAAATGTTTTACATTATTTTTTGTTGCAACATTCACGGTGATCATCTTTAAGGAAAAAAAAAACCTGTGCGGCAGGTCCCTAGATGCCCTTGCTGGGAGCAGATGTCGGAGTAAGAGCATTKTTAAGCCTCTCTTGGATTTTTCATTTCCCACGCTTTGTACAGCCAACACGGTGTGACACGGAGCACACACAGCCTCTCACCACCCCGCAGGACCCACTGTGGTGCTCCAGGAAGGTTGAAACTGRGAAACTTGCAGATTTATAGGGTGCTGAGGCAGATTCGTAATCTGTATTGATGGCATCATCCCCGACCATGTGACAACCAAAGCAGATAAGCCTATGACTGAACTGAAAAGATTTCTTAAAGCTGGTAATCGATATTGAGCAGCTCAGTCTGTTGAGCTATCAGGTTTGGAGATCTCCCTGCRTGCAGGGTCGGGGGGAGCTCTGGGTTTGTAAAACAGGGAGGGGCTGAGCTGCTGCTAAGCTGCAGCCTGGCACAGGGCTGTAGGTTACTGGTACCTGCTGCTGCAGGCAGTGGCTTCAGCTGGTGAGGGAATCTACAAAAGCCATGAGAAGACTGACTGTTAGGGAGGATGAACCAGAATCAAAGGGATGATGAGTAAGGTACRACTAACTTGAGGCCTTGAAATTTTGCTATGGGCCAAGCTTTCCAAGGGTGCTGCGTATTGTACCTTCTCCAGTGCCCCAGGCTTGACAATTGAAATCTCTAGCTGATACTGAAAGTTTTCATAGAGGTCTCCTTGCTCAAGGTCTGTGATATCCCATTACATAAAAGTTTTTTGAGACACTTGTGTTTCAAAAGCAGTCCCAAACCTGATGGACTTCCTAAAGAAGATGTCCCCATTCTGTGAATTCTTTCCAGAGCTCCTGCTGGAGGGAATCTGTTTTAAAATGAAAAAATGGTCTGACTGTAAATTACTTTACAGGAAGCAACAATTCAAGCCACCATTGTCCATAGCACACAATAAAATCAAGCCTACCCTGAGCTGGATGACCTGGGACAGAACTGCCCCTYAAAAGCCACCACCTGCCTTTCCTCCTGCCCTTCAGACAGGGAAGGGAGCTGGTGTCTGTTSAGAGAAGTCATGTATGGGTAACACCTACTCAGAGACAGCATTCCCACAAAAGGCAAATAAGTAGTCTGCAGATGATCAAGCCTTTTGCTTCGTTTCCACAAGATGACTGGATTTTATGAAGCTGGACTGGTTAGACTGGCACATAAAGATGAAGGGAGAAGCTGAGCCTTTCTATTCTTCTGTATTTATTGGGCAAGACAGCTGGGGTTCAAACACACTCCGTATTATGAAGCACCTATTAATATCGTCTCCTGTTGGAGAACAGGGCATTTTTTTCTTCTTAAATGTTTAATTAGCAGGCATTGTGTTATGTCTTTACTTCAATAAATTCCAGTCGAGAAAGATTTTGGGTGCACATGTGAATGAACGCTTGTCTTGAAAGACAGAGCAAAAAGAAATTCATAATCATGTTTCCCTTGTTGTGTTTACTGTTTTGCTTCTAAAGGGAATATTACTCCACTAAGAGATTCATAATTAGGAGGATGCCAGATGGGTTATCAATGTGGTTTTAAATTTTTATACGTAGAGTGCTTGTTTTTGCAGGGGATGCTTTGGTTCCATGTACAGTAGTTAAATATAAATGTCTTCTATGAGGCGACTGCTAACTATTCCATGATTTTGAATTTGCTGTTAATTTAGTTCTTCTCCCCCCCCCCCCCCCTTTTTTTTTCAGCTTCTCTGGTGGGGTAGATTAACTGAATGGAACTACCCAGGTGAAATAATAAAGCTTGGAAGCAGAACTGAAACCCATATCTTCACCTGAAAAAGCCAACATGTTTACTCAGTAAAAAGAAATGAAGAAAAGTCAGGACTTTGGGCACCTTTCCTAAATGCCAGGGAAAGGTGTTCTGGTTTGGCTGGGTGCCTCAGAGGCCAGTGTGTGCTTTGTGCCATTGCCACAGAGAGGTGCAGCAGCGTGGTGACAGTGAGGAGTTCAAGACCTGAGGCTGAGGCACCTCAGGTGGGGAGTGATGTGCTCACAAAACAATTTCCAAAGGGAGACTGAGAAGTTACAGATGACCAAAAAATCATGATGTGACAAGGCCATGCACCAGACCCCACAGCTAGGATAGGATTACTGCCCAACAGACATCCTACACCTGCTTGGGAAGGGGGAAGTCTGCCTCAGTGGTTTTATGCTTTCCAAATACAGGCTGGCTGAAGAGCCTGCTGCAGGCAGCTCTGACCCAGACAGTGGCAAAGTCCTGTGGTCTCATTATGGACCAGCTGCTGGCGGGTGGGATGCCTGCACAAGCATGTGCAGACACAAACAGAACAGACGGGCGCACGCGCGTCTGTGCATTTCACCTTCTTACACCRCGCACTTCGACCTTCTGCACCAAAGTGAAACTCCCCTCCGCAGGATTCATGTCAAAGCCAGCATATATTCATCACCCACCAGGGCTTTGGGTCAGACAAAAGGGCTGTGCCTCCTTTCCTCTCTTTTCTTCTGAGTCCCCTCTCTATCCTGAGCTTTAGGAGCTGTGACAAACAGAAGGGAGCCATACACAGCATAATGATAACCCAGATGACAGTGTCAGATCTGCATTCGTTCCATGTAGAAGTGTTACTGAAGGAGAAGACACTGTTATTAAACACYGGGAAAGGGTGACCAGAACTGGCAAAAAAACAAGGGAAACCACAATGGAAACAGAATGAGGCTTAACCAAAGTCCATTAATGTAACAAAACCAGTTTATGAAAAATCTATATCAGGTTAGGGACTTATCTTAGAAAAGCTGTAGGGGTCAGTTCATCATCTCTGAGCATGACTTTCAAGGGAAAAACCCCACGGTCATAGCTCGCCTTGATCCAGGGAATCACAACCTTGCAAGCTCCAAATCTGGAGCATAGACTTGTTCTCTAGGGCAGAAGCCAGACTGAAGGCTGATTGATGAGAACAGATAAAAACAAAGTTACTAAGGACTTTAAATTCAATGGCAGCTCATAAAAGAATACATTTTCAAAGGAAAAGAAAGGACACTTGTACATGTAAAAACATGTTGGTTTTACATGTTGTAATCATATTGTAACTGGTAAAAATGCAATCAGGAAAGCATTGGATTATCAACAGAAAATAAACCTTCATGATAGGGACAATGAGGGAAATGTCACATGAGATTGTTAGGGCATTTTCATTACAGAAATTAAAATTATTGTTGATGAAATGCAAGAGAAAGTTGTGTGGAGGAAGCTCTTGTGTGGCATAGAAATTGCACTGAGAAGGCATCCATGGGTTTGTGTGGACAAAGGCAAAACTTCATGAGCAATATTAATTGGGGCTTTATTTAACTGAAGTTCAAGACCCACAGATTCTGGCTCTGTGGCTTGCTACTGAGAGTATGGCCTCATGTTTTCAAGTTTGCTTTAATGCTGTCCATCTCCTCTAGGGAGAGAGAGAAAGAGAGTTCTATCTTGGGATAGAACTGTCCCTCTTTCCTTCACATAGAGCACCTCTGCGTTTGAAGACGTCTGTAGTGCTGGTGCTCTTCTTTGGTTCTGTACAGCCACAGATTACAAAGCACACATCCCACAGTCTAACCTGGTATGCGAGTGGCAAAATTTCACTATGTGCTGTTAATTCTTTCATCCCTCTGCTTCTCTTTGGCTTTCCTCCCGCAGAGCCTCTGGGGAGACTCCCTCCTTCCAGCGACAGGGAAAGCAGGGACAGGAGATGCTCAGGGAGAAGGCTGATCTGACCTCAATTTCTGCAGCAGCACAGCACAGCCAAAAGAGTTTTTGTGGAGGGGTTGGAAGTACCCTTGGTTTGCACAGTGGTGATGGATTTCACTAAATGCAATGGGGAACATGATGGTAATTAGGAGAAATKAAAAGATGTACCAGTCCAAATTGAAAGAGGTAACAGGCAAGTGAAGGAATGGCTGTGTGTCTGCTTRGAGGGTTGCCTATCTCACACACACTCGGCAGCTCAGGAGCTGCACTGCTCTGTGGTCTTCTCAGTAAAGTCACATTTACTCTCCTGCCAGGTCTGACAGGAGCAGCAGGGGTAGGAGTTTTTCAGACTTTCTCTAAGCAAAGTTTATGGRATGACCTAGTGAACATTCCCCTGCCTTGTCAAGTCCTAATGGCAGGTGTGCACCTTCACTGGGCTTAGGGGTCATTTTCAAACAAATACTGTGTTGAACCTCTCACGGCTTCCAGATGTGGATAAGAGGGAGAAACTGGGGAGACTTAAACCCCCAGAAATACTTGACTATACAGCTATGGCTCCCTGTGTTCCTGTTTCTAATGGTAACAGTGTCAGCAACCTTCTGCTGACATGTGTGGGTACGGAAGTTTCTCTGAGATCCCGGAACTGAAAGACTCTTACCTGTATCTTTGTTTTCCTTCTTGTGCTAATAACAGCAGCTATATTCCTGATAAAAATATTCAGAGGACCATGTTACGCCTGTTTCTTAAATTGCGATCATTATGTGACTAATCATAATAATAATATTATATTAGGGGGAAAAATGTTGGAAGATATTCYCTAGAGGAAAATGAATTTCTTTTTATCATCTACAGTAGTTTATCTCACATATTCATGACCCTCCTGGTATTCTTTTTTTTTTTTTTATGATGAGCCATAAAAATGACAAAATACATTAGCAAAGTTCTCGGTTTATGCTAAAATGACCATATTCAAAAATAATAACAGAGACTTGTATCAGCAATGCAAAAGATGCATGAAGTAATTGGTGCTTAATTTGTACACAAACTGTCAAGGCAGTTTTCCTCACGGCCTGCATCTTCTGAATTCATTAGTCTCTAATTAAGGCCAGTTGGGACCAGCAGTTAGAAGGTTAAAGAGGTTCTGACAGCCCTAATCATTGCTCAGGAAGCTGAAAATGTATGCAAAGTCTCGGCAGATGGGGTGAGATCTGCTTCTGCCAAGTGATAACTGTTATTCCTTTGCACCTCCAAAGCTGTCATCCTAATAGGCACATTTTAAATTTATTAATGCTCTAGTTACAATGCATACACAGTCTCTAATGGTATGTCATTCAGAGTATATAAACTGAGCAATTAACACATATTACCTGGTAATGGTAAAATTATTTGTTGCCTGTTTGATTTTTTTTCAGTTTCCTAATCCAGCAAGTATAGTCATAAGAAAAGACTTTTCTTTGTTAAAAAGGGGGGATTCTGAGCTGCTTGTTTGTTGACCATGAATTCTTTGTTTCTACAGACAAAAAGCTCACAAGCCATAACTAACTTTTCTTTGATTTCCAGTGCCTCAAAGATGTCGGTTTCGGGGATTATATGTTTTTCAAACTTGAAATTTAAAGATGTTTGTTTTCAATACTTCAGATACAATTTTAGAAGGAGATGTATTTTTTTTTCTATATTTTTAAGCCCTTTTAAAAAATAATGGGTGAATTGCTCAGTGAATTATTGCTGTCCTCCCCTCCTTCCCCACTACTTCAGTGAGGTGCCCATATTATGTTCCCCTCCATGGTGGTATCTCTCTCCTTAATCCTATTTGGTTTAAAGCTGCCTAATCAAGGGAAAGGCATGTTTTTAGGTCTCCCTGTCCATGTGAAGGCTTCAGCCATGGGAGGCCTTTAATTGCATATCTCACTGGTGCCACGTAGGGTTGCAAGGAGAGACCCCACAGCAGAGCCTCCCGTGCAGGGAGCGGAGCAGCCACTGGAGCTTGGGAATCGCAAAGMGTGCTAATCATGTGCTAAGATGTTAATGTAAGCAACAGAACAATTATGTACCCGGTGACTTATAGACAGGCCAGGAACCTATTCCTCTGTTAGAATTAATTGATTTCGCTCTGTGTAATGAGCACAGCACAAATACGGAGAGAGAAGGTGGTGTGATTGAACTGTGGGCCTGGCTCTACACTCACCAGCCTGAGTCATGACTGACTGCAAAAACATCAAAGATTTCAAAATGATACAATATCGGCACGACACACAGTCACAGACCAACTTTCTGCTGCTCTGCTTTCTCCAGGTTGCATTTCAGAGCTGAGCACCTGAGAGCAGCTCATCAGACATGAGGCCCAGAGTGCGCCGGCCAGCAACCCCAATCTCGTGTTTCCTTGACACGTCAACAGTCCTGATGAAGTCCAAGGAGAGTTTTCCTGAGTGAGAGCTGTGTGGCCAGACSCTGTGATAGACAACAGGACTTCCCTGATGGCCACAGACAGTGGCAGCGCTGTTTGCATGGGGAAACGCTGCCAAGGTGGTACCTGCTGGAACCTGGGGTAAAATGCCCTGCTATACTCCCTCACTCTGCAAAAGTACTTTCTTCGGTAGGTCTCCAAGCAAATAAGGATCATTAGTCTCATTTTACATCAAGGGAAGCTCAGGAACAGAGTGAAAAAATACTTGTGCCTGTAGTGAAAAAAAAAAAAAGAAAAATTGGAAAACCTAGAAACCCCCACCTATAGAACATATAAGAACGGAAGGGAATCAAAGCTGACAAATTATATAGAACAACTTTGACCTATATGGTTTTCAGAGAATAGGTAAAAGCCTTGATCACCTTGACCTGCATCACTGTTGTATAGGAGAGCGTTACTCTAATGATCCTCACCTTCTGATGTGGATGTACAGCAGAGCTCTAATCCCAACACCTTTCAAGTTTGAGCAGCACACAACCAGCGTGGAGTATGCTTAAGCCTAAACTATAGATAGCCCCCTGAGTTATGGTAGCTTTGTGCTGGGACAGTTTGTTTCCACTGAGATCTGTCTTATCTGAATGATCTACTTTGCTCCTAGACTATCTCTAGGTGGTGCAGCACCTCCTGGGTGGAGTTTCAGGTTACAAAAGGCACCCTATCCAGGCCTCTAGGCAGAGACAGACATTTATTTTCTTCAAAACAAAACGTACATTAAGGCAGAAAGAGCTCTCGGGATAACCCTTTGCATCCTCAGTTTGATTTGTATTCCCACAAACCCCCATGAGGGAGGGAGGATGGTCCAGAAGCAGCATGTGTCTCTGGAGGTTCTTTACCTACACCCAGGCACTGCTCACTAGGTTGTCCAAGACATGTAGTTTTAGATTATTGCATAGAGAAGTGGGCGAAAGCTGTATTTTCTACAATGCTTCTAACCCAATAAATAAGTGTATTAAATTACAGTGGTATAAATGTGGTGGGGCTCTGCTTTAGGAGTGTTTGAGCAGCCAGAAGGCACACCATGTTGTCACAAAGCTAGAAAACCACTCAGCTGTGGAGACACAGCTTCCCGTTTCTTCAAGTACTCCTCTCCCAACCAGTCTGGAGCAGAGAAACCAGCGAATATCATATGCTGCAGATGGATCAGCCATGGATCGTGTACAGCTAGCTGAGTCTGGCATGGTCTGATTCCTCTTGTGTTTGCTGGCTACTTACCCAGCCAACAGCCAGAYATTTGTGGGATAAATCATTTCCAGTTGTTTCACAGAAGAAAACTGTCCAGCAGTATAAATAATAATTCCTCTCGGACAGGGGTTTCAGTGTTTGCCTGGGGCTCTGGTGTGCTGCTGCTTCCCTTTAGACCCCCACCCAGCACATCTTCTCCTGGAGAAAGATATGGAGTTCCTGCTACAGACCAGTCATAGACAGCAAAAAGAGGTGCCGGCTATTTTTTCTAAATTTTTTTCGCTGTCCATACATGGGGCATATGTGGACAATGTTATGAATGGTAATGGAAACTCTTGGTCAAAAATAATGGTGGTAAATTGCTTGTAAAATTGTAAGGGACAAAATTGTTTCGTTTGTACCGCTTATAATGCATAAAACTTGAGGGACTGGACACAGACGGATGCTTTGCTAAGAAGCAATTCAGCCCATGTGAAAATTACTGGACGTTGCTGTGGTTTTTTCTGGCTGTTGTATGCTGAGGAGGCTCTGGGGATAGGGAAAGCTGAGCAGTGAGAAGCTTGATTTTGCTTAAATTTTGCAATTTGTTGCTCTTCCCTTTACCTTCTCCTCTAGGCTGTGCAAGGTGATGCCCTCTTCTCACCGCCTGCCCAGAGTCACACGATAGCCACCTCCTGCCAGCCAGCACAGGGATTTCTCTGCTGCTTTCCAGCTTCCCAATGCTGGTGCAGGAGGGCAGCAGAAGGAAAAGGGCCATGCAGATGATGACCCCACACTGCGCTGAGCCCCAGGTGCCATCTCTGGCCCACTGGCATCTGGTGTAGCATCAAGAAGTCAGGGCAAGCAGAAAAACATATGGGGAGCTGTTCTGTGGCTTGATGGTGTCACTGCTCTGCCCTGAGTCATGGCATATCGTCCTGGGAGGGCCCACACTGTTCATTGAGGAGCAGCCAGCGCTCAAGATGCAATGGGAAAAGGTCTCTGCAGCTGGATAGAGGTGCCAACTTTCCCCAAAGCCCACATTTGGATTGAGGGGTCTTCATCTAGCTCAGCCAGTGACACTGCAGTGTCCTGCTTATCTTCTTGTTCAACAAAGCATCTTTCACGCAAGTTGTCAATTCCTTGCCAAGCACTTGTTCTGCAGCACATCTTGCCTACAGCCAGAACGTGGGAGCTGTTATGCCGACTCAGTCCATATTGCTGGGCCTCCATACCACACATCAGGGGCCAAATGAGTCCTGTTGGGCCAGAGGGTGCTAAATGATGTCACACTGGGGACAAGGCAAGGGCGGATTGATCACTGTGCTTGATTGCAGTGTCTGCTGCAAGGTGTGACGTGAAACACATCCAAGTCAAACAGGCTTGAAAGTGCCACAAAATGGGGGACAGGAGCTAAGCTCCTTTTCAATAGAAATTTACTTGGAGCAAGCTAGGAGTATGGCACTCAGATTATGCCTTATCCAGGACTACCTAAAAAGAGAGGCTTGACAAATTAAGAGAGTAAAAAGCAGTTATATTTATTGAAGGACCTTCAGGTACATAATTTAGGGCAGTCAGAGGTGTCAGGGGTTACACCCTAAGACAGACCCCCCTAAGATGGACGCCGGGTCACGGGTTTTTCATACTTTTATAAGTTTGGTCCATTTGCATATTGGGGTTAGTTCTTCCAATTACAACTTCAGGTAATGAAGTCATTCACYCCAAGTTTGCTCCCCCCCCCCAACTCACTGTTGTTTACATGTCTCGGGGCCTGAGACAGTAAGGTGTCCTTGAGTTTCAGGCCTGGAGAGAAACTGTTTTGTCTGAAAGCAGTAGCTAACACTCTATGTGGACTTTAAAGTTATACACTAAAGAATTGCAGGGTTACAAATATATGAAAAATATAAAAGCTAAAATCCTAAGGCATCACGGAAGCATCACGGATTGCTTTCTGAGTAGCTGCCTCACTACTGAATCTCTCTGACATCTGGTACCTTCCTCCAGGCAGGGTAACTTTTCCACCTCAGGGTCAAACAGACTTTTCTGCAGCCTTTTGCTAACCTTCTACAGCAGGGAGAGCTGGGGGAACTGATGACCTTAGAAATTATTTTCTGCGGGGCCAGAGTCTCTTCTGGTCCAGGAAGAAGCTGATGGTCTCAGTGGCAGGCCAAGCGTCAGGACCACAGCTCAGGATTCACAGACTGTGATGCAGGACACAGATGTCCAGTAGGACACAAGAATAATCTACGGGCTGAAAATACAACCTGTGCAACATTTCTGTTGAACTGGTGATCACAGCTTACATAGCTGGGCTGAAGAAATGTTAGGCTTGTTTAGGAAATTTCAGACCCATTGCCATTTTGTAATTATTCTGTGTGTATCGGAAAAAGCCCTAGAGATTAAAAAGGATTTGAGAGTCTGTTTGACCTCCTACTGTGTTTCTCTCTCTATCAAAACCTTAAAAAGTATCTACCTTAATAACTATGACGTTGCATATTTTATATTTCCTTATTTGTGTGACTGTTTTCTTGTGTTAAGTAACCTCTCAGTGCTTGCCCGGTGAGTTTCTCATGGTGGTGGAAAAGCTCTCTAATGATGTTTTATCACACTCATCTCTCTATTTCTGCTGAAGAAAAATGGAGGTTCAGAGCAGCTGAGTGAACAACCCAAAGGACTGTCAGCAGCAGACCCAGACAGCACAAATATTAGCACCGGGGTGAAACTTGGGTTGCCTTGGAGCAGTTCTTCCAGGGATGCACCAGAGCAAGCAGGGCACCTTCAGCTTCCAGYGGCCCCTGGAGATCTTCCATCTTGTTTACACCGGGGTCCAGCTGCTACTAGCCATCCTGAGTAAGAGGAAGCCAAAGTGTTTTTCTAGTGCCACCTTTTTTTCTAGTCAGTCCGGCTTGATAAAACCAGCAGATATCTGGCCCCATAACCTTAAAATGTGTTTTCAAAGTTTTGGTGTCAAAGAAACCTCCTGTGAGAAATAATGTAAATCATAAAGTAGGAAAATGGAGGCATTTATAAAACTACAGACAGGAGTGAGTCGTTCTGCTGGAGCTCTCCTGGACACCAAGCATTTCTCCTTGGATACGTGCACAGTGGTTTTAAGCAGATTGTATCTTCAATGCTACAGCCTCTGACATATAGTTATTACAGTTGATGCTGCGTGCAGTCAAAGCAAGATGTGACTTGTCTACTATACCATGCAAAGGTGAACAGCTCCGTAAGAAAAGATTCAAGCAGCGTAATCCATTAGAGTCCATTTACAAACTAACAGATATTTTACAGACATTCAACAGACGTTCAATCAAATCATAATCTCAGAAACCTGCCAACAATAAAACCCATAAATTAAAATCAAGTTATATAAGCATGACTTGATGAACCTGATGTAATCTGATGGCATGAGATGCATATCCTACATTAAGTAACAGATTCCCCTTCTCTCCTCTTATCCGTTAATAGTGGGGCAGAAAATGAGTAGCAAATGTTTTGTAGCCAGCAAAGCTGAACCTGAACACAATGACATTATTTTATGGGGGATTGTTCGTCATTAATTTCACCTTTTTATTAACAAATTGATGGCTGAATAGACTTCCCATTAAAGGCAAGACAGTTCTTCCTTTTAAAAGGCAGTATACAGTGTGTGCTTCTGTGTGAAGCTCCTCATAAGCAGCAAAGGGCTGTTGTCTTGTGGCCATCCTCAGATTTTTCTTCTCTACTACAACTGCAGACCCTGGCTGCATCTTACTCAAGGGAGAACTTGTATGCTGCAAATTCCCTCATGGACTCCCTCATGACTGCCTCCAGGGAAAAGGGTATCTTGCAGGAACTGGGTGTGTTGCCTTCATGATCAGGAATTATGCTTTAATAGCATCGCCGGTGATAGCATGGAAGGTGAAGCATGCTGAAGATAAGGCATGAGCAGGTGTTTCTTAGCACATTTAGGAGAGAAATTCCAGCCTGTGTGAAACATGAGGGTACACAGGAGTCTGGGGGCAATCATTAGTGAACAAGCTGCCTAAAACTGCATGTAAAGGGCCATCTTGGAAGCACATATTTATTACCTTGAATTTATGGCTCACGCACTTCCAGTGGCCTCTGCAGAAGAGGTCTGAGGGCTGCTCCTCCAGCTCTTTGCTTGGAATAGCAAATGCATCCTGATCCTGGAAAAGGAACAAATACTCCATTTCACACCCTGTGCTGTCCCATCCACCCCATGCTTCAGCCTGAAATTCGTGGAAATAGCTTTTCAAACGCAACCAGGTAGCTGAGTAGACCTAATGAAGCTTAATTGCCACATGTTTATTACATTTTCAGAGTGAAGAGCACTGCAGTCTGAATGTCTAAATTAATCCTGCGTTACCAGGCCAGCTACCATGACATTTCTATGTTCCAGTATAATGCAAACATAACAATTAATTTGATTTCTTTATATCAGAAAAGTAAACCAAGGTATGGAAGTCCTAGTTTTGACCTGGACCTCTTCAAACAAAGATGAGGTTTTGTCTGAACTAAGGGACCTAAAAGCACCTGCAAGATGCAGGGATTGGGCAGACTCTCACTGGGGACATTGGGGACAGCTGGGCAGGACATGGGCAAATGCAGCCTGCACCTTCCCCTGACCTTTCCTTACCTATATGCCTTATAGCTTGAGGGCTACAGCTTTTGCAGGAAAATGTGAGTGATGAAATCCCATTGAAAGTAGATGCTGCATCCCTGTAGGTCTTAAATCCATCTGAAATGTTTGTGGTCGTGGTGATGAAGCTRTTGAAATGTGTCCTGCATTAGGGTGACACGGTTCTTCCTGACTCTTAAAGATTACACCTAAAAATATAACCCTTAGGGATATTTTTAGAGTAACTCTCAGCTAGGAAAAAGACAAGCTCCCAAGAAGTATAAGAAGAAACAGTTTGAAAAGCACATGAGAAGCACAATGCAATTTTATCTTTATTTAAAATTAAGATGCCTAGTTTTAACTAAAGGCAGGAGAGCTTCCTTCACACACAATTTCTCTTGTCTAAAATGGAAAATGATTTGTGACTGACATAGGCTCTGTTCTGTTCAAGTGATGAAAGGGCAGCCTTATTTATAGACGTATGATATTATTTAAGTTAAGAAGTCCTGGGTGGTGCAGAAGTTTTTCCATTGGCAGCGTGGTTATTTTCACTGGCCTAGCTTTGACTCAGYGTATAGGAAAGATAGGAAAGGCCGTGAGTGCAGGGCAGACAGGATCCTTGCCCTGTGCCGTGGGAGAAGCTGGGAGTTCCCGTGTCTGGGGCTGGGCTGGGGACCCCACGGCAGGGGCAGAGCACTCCTGCCTTACAGACAGAAATGAGCTAAAAGCTTTCCAAATGTTGTCTATGCGTGAAAGGAAGAATAACTTTCTCTAGGTATGTTTTGCTAAGGTGCCGCTTCTCTTTAGAACGAGAAGCCTCTTCAAAGGGATTGGCTTTTTCATCTCAATGCCGTAGYGAAACAATACTCAATTCTTGGTACTGAATGTCTTCAATTACCACAATACCTTGCAGGATATGACACTAGAAAGGTTATGCATAGAGAGGATAATTTTGGTTCATAGCCTCTAAATGTTCCCAGCCGCAATAGTGTGGTGAAAGAAGATGTCTTCCAAGAAGTTCACATTACTGGCTGTAGTAAAATAAAATAGCTATATTGTTTCAGCCAGCAATTTCTTCCCATTGTCTTCGCTTTAAAAACCGAGCATACTCAAAGGCGAAGGGATGTGTTTCACTACAATTTGAGAACTGTACTGTAACCAAATATTATCTTCATTTTGCTCCTTGTTTCATGTTACTTTTTGGTCCTTGAGTTCTCCAAAGTTCATCACTGTCTGTGACATTACTGTGACTTGCTAACTTTCTCATTATTTCCCCAATCAATAGGAGAACAATATATGGTGTTATTCTGTATTTCAGTTACCTGTCACTCAGTGTTTTATCTCCATTGATACTCCAGGTACTGCTCACAGAAACCAAAGTAGGCTGTCTTGTCTTCCGCTAATCTTGAATGCCTTTTGTTCAAGAGGTGTTTTGTATTCATCAGTCAACTAAGGACTCATCCTGAAGAAGCCCTCAGTCAGCACATAGATCTCAGTGAAAAAGGGATATGCAGCTCGTGAAATATTCATAGCAAAAGGTACCTCAATCATTTTCACCTTTTGACCCTTTGAGGCTAAAAGGATTATCAGCAGTAAGTGGCAAATCTTCTGGATGTGAAATTTTCATAGGTGAAATACCTTGCCATTCCTCTTAGCCACTTTTGGTATTAAGCCTATTCAGAAGGTACATTTATCTACCCACTCTGTCTGCCACTACAATTGTGTCAAACTCAAAACAGTTTTAATAAGAGTCCAAAGTTAAAATGATAGTGATCAAAACCTGGAAATAGCCAAGATTTTTTTGAGAAATGGAAAAGTGCCGTGCTTCCTGCACTTCACTGGGGGCAATGAAGAGCCCTTTTAGAATAGCTGTAATAAATACAGCATAGTACTATTCATAACCAGAAGTGTCATTTGGGGAATCAAGTGACAAGTCATCTCAATTTGTGAAGTTAAAGTCTAGCACAATAAGTGAGATTTTCTGATACTTACAGTCTGCTAAAGGAGAAAGATGAATGCTGATGGTGGGCAATTAACTTGTTCAGGGATCTCCACAGCTAAGAGCAGCCRGCAAATTCTGCAGCAATGGCTTGAGGAATGATTGCAAGCAGAAACCATCTTCTGAAATATGATATAATTTCTCCAAATCTAAAAAAATTRAATTTTACCTGTCTAAATAAATAAAAGCATCTCTGCTTTGGCACTAACCCAGACAGTCCTATCCACAGTCTGTATCCTGTAAGTAACAGGATCCGTCCTTTCTAAACAGCAAATTAGCAGCATCACAGATATGCTACGGGGCAATGCAAATGAGTGGCAAAAAAAGGTGCACACCTGGGCAGAAACAAATGAGTGGCAAAAAAAGGTGCACACCTGGGCAGAAACAAGGACAAGTCTGGGGAATCCTGAATTCATACCCTGAGGCCTACGGAGGAAAGGAGGAGTTTCCTGGAGGGACAATCCTGTAAGAAGCATCAGCATAAACAACCCTTTTGGCAGGGCTGTCTGGGTGCATGGCATGTCCCATGCAGCCCAAAGCATTGGGTGACTCTGGTGTCATTGTCATAAAGGAGGTCACCAGGCCACCTGCCTGCTGTGTTGGTGATGCCCTCCATCAGCATGGATTAGCAGGTGGCTTCATAACCAACCCAGTGTAGAAGCAGCTCTTCTGGTGATATTTCACCAGTGAAGGCTTTAATCAGATGAACATCCATTGCTTAACAAGTGAATACCAGTGGCCAGGAGATAACACACCCTGGAACATGAAATGCAGTTAAGGTAATTCAGGATTAAGTCAGTGCTGTGTTTTGTGCCAGGGAAAGGACAGGCAAAGTTACACATGAGTGCCAAGATGACCTGTGACAAGCCACCTAGCTGGTCTGTGCCTCAGTTTCCTGAACTGCAAATCTGAGTCAGCATCAACACCTTTTCAAAAATATTAATAAACCCCCTTTTCTGTAGGGGAACTTGGCTTTCTGTGTTCTGCCGCACTGTTTTGCCTCCTGCTGATGAATCCATGTATGAAGCATGTTCCACCAGTAAACAAAGATTCCTATTGCATCAAATTTTACATAAAAATGTTCTTGATTTCAATAACACATCTGTAGGTTATTGCTCTAGCTCGGAAATTACTTTGGAGTTGCCTGTAGTGTGCCCTTTGTGCTCAAATGCCCTCTCCTTTCCTTTCTTCCTAGAAGAGTTTTTGGTTATGCATTCACATGAGAAAGACTCATTGAAACAATAGGGAAAAGCAAAGAAAATTAGTGTACATAACAGACCAAAGTCCTTGTGCCCTTTCTCCTAAATATTGTCTTTACTTCAGGAAATGAACAGCATGATTYGGTCCAATGTGCTGCTTGGAGTGCATGAAAAGGCATACTTGGTGAAAATAGATGGTAAAATGTTTTTCTCTTTGATTTCTGTTAGATGTATTCTTTTAATGGGCATATTGGATAGCAGATTGACAGAAGACRAATACTCTTGGTTGGAGGTATCCTTCTGGATGAAAAAAGCATGCTTACCTTCAGTGATAAATCATATGGATGTAGCCACTATAAAGATTTATATTTCTCCTGGAGTCATGTGTTGTGATTGGTAAAGTTATTCTCTTCCCTATGGAAAAGCTCAGGCCTATGGTTTTTAAAATGAATTAGCAGATTTCCAGGGGTATTTTGACACCGTTGCTATAGGGGAGAAACAAATGTGTTTCTCAAAAAACTCCACAGCAGGTTCAACACTTAACTCTCTTTGAGATGTCAGTGTTTCCAGAAATCTGTCTGTCGGTGGCTGAAGTTGGGAATCTAAATCCTTATCTGGACACCTAGAGAAGAAAACATTGTCTGGGAGGTGCCAAGAGTCCGGCAGTTTTCCCAAACCCTACTGGGACTGGCTGAGTGACTTACACTGGAAATCAGAGCATGCTTTTGGGGATTAACCACTGGATTTGAGCACATTCAACCAAAAAGAGCGAGTTCTCTGAGGTCTGGATCATGCAGTAGAGTACATGGCTCCAGGTTATTCATCTCTGATGTGCTCTCTCTGCAAGCTCCCTGGCATTCTGTGAGGGACTGGCACGCAGACGGGGAAAGCCTCTACCCTGCACTGCAGGAGCAAAGAGACATGGAGTGCCCGTATCCTCCAGGAACTGTAAAAATCTCACTGTCTGTGCCTGTTGAACTCTTCTCAGCTTGTGTCAGAAATCATGGGATAACTGATCACACTCCTGTGGGAGCTACATCCTTAACATACATGCAGAAGCCTGATACTCCCCAAAGCCTGTTCCCCCCCCCCTCCTTTAGTGGATCCAAGGCCTAGGATCTGTGCAAATTGTCAAAGACCTCCTGGAAAAGCAGCTTCTGCAATAGCAAATCTGCCTGTGTTTCTCTCTCTAGTGCCTCAATATATTCAATGAGCAATTATGAAGCCTATAAAAATACAGACAGGGAGGCACATCCTGCCATTAACTTCAAAAGAAAATTAACAAATGGGTGTGCTCAGAGGGGAACCCCACGGCTCAGGGAGAGGYGGGGCAATACAGAGCCTTTCCCCTCAAGGTCACAGATCCAAACCCAGTTGAGTTGGCAGTCTATCTAGTGCCCAACAGCAAATAAGTTCTTAACCTCAGCCCAGCTTCAGGTGCACAGACCTACTTCTTACTAACACTTGGAAAAATCAGCAGTGTTGAGGCATATGTCTGATCCTATTGGTTTCAGTGATCAAAGATACACACTTGTTATGTGTCTGTAGGTCTGGCTCTTTAGTATATACAGCTCTTGTCTGATCAAAAAAATAATTATACTTTAACCATTAAAAACAGAAGTAGGAATCAATGCAAACAAAACCAGAGCTGCTGATTGTAGGCACAGGACGAGTAAGGATGGTGTCAACAGCCGCCTTTTGCACTATAAAACAAGGAATATCCTTAGAAACACGGCACAAACTTCACCATTTTCATGCTCTAGCTGAACAGATTCCAGAACGTGCAAAGAGACTTTTTTCCTTATAACTTTAATTAACGTACCAAATATGAAAAGAAAAGCAAAAGCAACACCTTGCTGTCACGCATCCCTCAGTATCAAAGATCAGCATTAGCTAGAAATGAATCACAGTACCCCTCTGCAAATGGGCTGAATGGTTTCATTTCGTGTGCTGAACCAATTGAGTCATGAGGAAGCAGCAGCAAGATTTTAATTCCATGTAGTACATCCCCACCTCTGAATTTATTTACCAAGTATAACATTTATTTAATGTAATTTAGTTCTAAATATTTAAAAGCTCACTTTGTTTAATATGTTTTCAAGTACAAGATGTTAAGTAATTATGGATGATGTGGTGGTCTTTTATTAGGTAGTTAATGACCATCTGGGAATTCAAGCCCCAAGGCAATGCCAAGGGCTTCTGAGTATTAGCTGGCCATTAACATAGTGGTAATGGACTAGCACACTCTACATGATTATGACTATTAACTAAGCATAAAAAAGTAACATTCAAATTAAAATAGGAAATTCAGGTTTAAGGCTTCTCTAGCATCCTTAATTTAATCAGATCATGGTGACCCATATGGCTGAGTCTTGTGTTGAACTGGATCATACGGCAGGGGGATTCAAGCCAGCATCTCCTCTGGCTGTAACAGAGTTGTGTAGTCGGGTCCCCAATGCTCCGAGGTGCCACTGCCCCCTTGTCACCGTCCAGGGCCCTGCTCATGTGAGGACTGCTGCCATCCCAGTCCCCTTCCATCATCCTGGTGTCTACGAAACAGGAGCGTGGGAGGATGCTGCCCTTCCCTGGAATCATGAACAGAGCCAAGAGGCATGCCGCAACCTCCTACACACCCCTGAGGCTTGGAGGCTCCTTGCTGGACCAGGTGGCATCTTGGAGCCTGGCATTATCCCAGAGCACTGGCAAAAGAGGCTCAAGGCAGGGATTGTATTTCTCCACTACTGCACACTTCGCAATCATTGAATTTTTCTGGTGTTTTCTTTTCTCTTTTAATTAGGTGATGAAAGACAAAGATATTCATTGTGAGCACATCTAAGATAAAAAGGCTTAGTGCAGTTTAATATGCTCAGGCAGTGTTGCGGCTCATGAACAATACTTTGGAGAGGAGGTGAGAGCAGATACCAATTTCATTTTGCTGCTGCCTCAATGCTGCACTTCTCATAGGAAGGTATCAACACTGCTTTCACAGAAGGTAGAGGCAGAAAAGATCTATTAGATTATGCTATTCTCTTGACACGATAATGTGCTCTGTATAGACTTGTGTTGAGTTTGTTTTGCCATCGTTTGTCATAAAGTCTCTGCAGGCTTGAATTGCCATCATTTTGCCATCAGAATGACATCTTAATATGGTCTCTGCTCCACAGAGTTGCCATGACATTATCATGAGATCATTAGACTATGCTAAGTCACATACAAGAGAGAAAAACATGATGTTATAGAAAACTGTTGTTGGGATTTGAACATTTAATTTCTCTTCTTCCATTGCACTACAGGTCTTTAGTCAGGAAAAAGAGGTGTTTGAACACTGACTTCAGTGGAAACTTAATGGGCTGTGGTAATCTGTGAAAATGCTCTCTATCATTATCAAAAAATGTTAAAACACTTTTGTTCAAACAAAAATGTCTTTATTGTTATCACAGACTCCTTTTTTGACAAAAAAAAAGGTGGAAAATGTGCATTTTGCTCTGGGACAGGGATCTGCTTAAAGTTGAGTGTAAACAGGCTGAAAAAAAAACATTAAAAAGGAAAATAAAGAATCAATGTCGAACAGATGTTCTTCACAGAGAAGAAATTGCAGTACATGAAGGTTTAGCTAAAGACTTTCCATGTTTTCTTTTTTTTTTTTTTGGTAGGAAAAAGAAAATATTTAGAGCTTTATTACCCATTTATTTGTATAGCACAGTGCATTCTCAAAAGACCCAGAGAAATCTGAGCTCTTAACAAGCCCTATACTTTTGAGGTAACAGTTTCTCCACTGATGAATACAGAGGTCTCCAGGCTGAAATACAACAGTTTAATAGGACATAGCAATGCTACATGAGGCCAAGAGCCAAAGGAAAAAACAGATATGCCCAAGGTGTGTGCAGTTAATGCAAAATATTTGTACCGCTGTGTCCCTAGAATACACATGATCTCAAGTCCAGGAAAAATTAAAAGGTTAAAAAAGTTACAACCAAAGAAACAACAGGACAGTGCCAAATGAAAGGTCACAAGACAAATGAAAAACACATCAAATGGCTCACCCACTGATGTGCTCTAATAGCAAAATGACCCCCATCAAAATGTTCACCATAAGTGCA
Source organism: Amblyornis subalaris (assembly GCA_018881555.1). NCBI lineage: Eukaryota > Metazoa > Chordata > Aves > Passeriformes > Ptilonorhynchidae > Amblyornis > Amblyornis subalaris. Next base: position 2,427,703 of record JACAXG010000021.1, read on the forward strand.
GTATCAGAAACTCTTCAAAGAATACATGAAAATGTTGGCTTCCTAAATTAATCAAGTTTAATAGCTTGCTTGGAAATTTTGGTCAGGACTTCTAAATAATAATGTACCACCTCAGCTAATACAATTTCCCCTTGCAAGCACACCTTCTTTTCCAGTAATAGGAAGTGTGTTTATTGCTGCCACCACCCCAGTTTTATGGCACCCTATGTGCTCCTGTGTAGTGCCCAATACTAGGAATAATCTTGGCTTAAATTTTGTGTCCATTTGCCTTAATGATTTCACTCCACTGTGCAAAGGGGAAAAAGAAAATAAAGGTTTAATGCGAAATCTGAAAGCAAAGGGACAGCACTTTCTAACACTGTGTACTATGCTCATCCAGAGCAATTATTATTGCTCATTACATTTCCATGCAGAAATCATTACATTTTATATCACAATATGCATTTTTTTATAAGTAAGCTTTAAACAAATTAGAATACTTAATATGCTTTTTGAACTTTTGCCAGACATGTGCTCCCAAGCCGGTTCCTTCTATTTACATTGTAGCATTTATCCATTTCCAAATATGAGAAGATTTATCTATCAGATTCTGTGCAAATTCAGTACACAGATAATTTGTAAAAAGCTTTCTTTTTCAAAATGTTCTGTGGTTTTTCTAATCTCATCTCTTTTCTAATTTCCTAATCATATAACCTTGAAGTCTAAAGACACAGCCTGTGATAATCTGTGTAAACTGTCTTTATTGTTATCACAGACATTTATTAAAAAAAAAAAACAACACACACACACGCATACACATTCAAAGCTGCCTTTTAAGTAATACTTTAGTCAAAGTTCAATCAGATCCACATTACTGCTACTCATCAGATAGAAAGTGTTCGCGAGCAGGAGGGGGATATTGACTTTAAAAATTCACTGGCGAGGCGTACAGAGCCTGCAGGAATGTCAAAACTCCAACCTGCATTTTGATGTTTTTGCCTCAGGTTAGTCTTGACTGACATGCTTGGAGCACTCTTGTTTGTGCTCCGGCATCCATTAACTGTCCTTGACTCAATGTTACACGGGCCTTTACGGTCAGCTCGGTGCCTAATGGTTACGGCAGATTAGATGCCACGAGGTGTAAGAAAAGCATACGCCTCACTTTAAGGGATCACATTGGTCGGTCCCTGCTTCATTAGGGGGTATTGTTTGATCCTAAATTAATGAGAGCCTGTTAATTATTATTCTGATAACTCTGCTTCACATGGGAGCATGTCAGGCAAGTGGTGTTGTAAAGAAACAGAGTTTTGCAAAAGAAAACAAAATGTCAAGGTTGAGGTGTCTTTGAGTGGGCTCGGTTTACATGTAAGGCATTTCGCTCAAGTGTGGATGTGGCTAGATGTGGGGAAAAGAAAGTCTCAGCTGTACTTTTGTTCGGCATTAAATGACTGCCTTGCAAAAACAGCTCAGAGAAGGCTTATCAGTCCAGCATATAGATAGATGTATACATCCATAATCCCCTGCGAYATGCATTGCTGACTTTCCTTCTCTTTGACTTTGTCCTTCCCTGGTTTCCACGAAGTTTTTGAAAAATGATCCAATACCCACTTGCATTTGGGTTCATGGAAAGTCTCCCTTTCAAAATAGGGTAAAATGGGTGCTAAAGCAGTGTTAACATTAACAATAATTTTAATTATTCTGATGTCACTCACGTTAATATATAGAGAGAGAGATCTCTACAGTAAGTGCTGACAGGTACAAATGTGCCCATAGAAATGTTTTTCTTTAACATCAAGCTCAGATAAGCTTCTGAGGTGCCTATATTCATTTACTGGGAAGTACTGAGATTAGACAGATGTCTCAATTTAAAAAGGGAGAAAAAAATCTCATGTAGATGTGACACTCGTTCACCTGTGTTTTTCTGCCAGTCTATATAATGCTATCAGAACATAACCAGAGTTTTGATTTATACACCTCATTTGACGTTGACTGGCAGCTCTACAGAGAACACATGCAAAGAGATGGTAATTTAAAAATATGGAGATCTTGTTAGGCCAAATGGAAAGAAAAAAAAGATCATTTCATTTTACTTCTTTTGAAATTAAAAGGGGGACAAACCACCAAAACTGAACATCTCCGCTCTGAGGCGCTGAGAGTGTGAACCTGGACGGGGCCCAGGATGTGCAGATGGCCCCCGTCTTTGAAAAAGGCCAGGCGAGGAATATGAAATGCCCTAAATTCTAGCATTGGAGGGGCTTGACATTTTAATCTGACTTAATAGTTGAGGGCAATCTAGGTTATTAAATTGACCTCTTCCACTTATCTGAGATATTTCACCGGAGAGAGAGAGAGGTGCTCCTCACTGCGTTGTGGCTTTGTGCTGCTCAGCTGTTGTTCACAGGAGGAAATGCAGAATGTGCCTCTTCAGCTCTCCAGGTCATCCATGACTATGAATTCGTGCCTAAATTTAGCATCTTTCAGTTTGAAAACCTTTGCCTGGGCTCAGCAAACTCCTCAAATTTGAAAAGCTCTAGGCAAAAAGGGTTCTACACAGGAGCATCATTTTTTCTGGTAGTGACAAAGTTGACTCAAGCCAGATAGTGTTACTGAGAAGAGGCTGGGGCTTTTGAAATGGTGAAATGTTTGGAATTAGAATATGGCACGAATATCAAAAAAATTAAATGAATTAAGAAAAGGACTGGAGCATACGTCCCCACATAACTTGCAAGGATTTTGGTCATGAAATGTTGGGAAGTCACATGGCTGGCTCCTTTTTTTCACTAGACCATAAATTTCATTATCTTGAAACAATGTTTTCCTTTCAACAAATAAAAAGTTAAGAAGGAATTGGAATGCTTTAAGCACAAGGGTGGTGAGAAATGCCTGTGTATTTTTCTCACTTTTTTGTGTCTTGCATTGCTGAAGCCACTTGAAATGTCTTCTGTTTATTTTCCTTTGGAGGAAATTCTACTGGTTGTGAATAATTCTCAACTGACAGCTCTTGAAGACCAGAAGCCTTCTTCCCAGCTGCAGAATGAAGCCACAAGAAAAAGCAGCTGCATTTGACTTTTCCACTTTGTTAAGCCTCTTGGCCTCAGMCCTGACCTGGTGGGTGGCCATCTTGGTCTGCATGGAGTTCTCAGGTTTTGGAARGACTACTGTAAGCAGTCAAGGTAGCCTCCTGGTCAGTGTTAATTTTCCTTGAAATTTCCAAAAGTAAAAGTTCGAAGTAAAAACAGTTGAAATAGACAAAGCAGTCACTTCTTAGCTTGACAGTGAACTCAACATGTTTGGGGCATTGCTGAAAAAAATGCTTCAGTAGAGCCAAAGTCAGGCAGCTCCTTGGTCACACCATCTCACAAGGGAGCACAAAGAATGCTTTATATCTTCTGCTAGGGAGATGAATTGCAGTGGGAGGTGCAGGAGGAGAAGCAAGTTCTGCTTTTGCCACTTTCCTGCAGAGCTCTTCTTGCTGCTGCTTTCAGGTGCCACAAAAAGCACACGAGTACATCTGGAGCTGCATCAGCGTGCATCAGGTGTGCTGGGCCAGATCTGGAGCTCCCCTTTGCAAGTTTTGGAACTAGAGGCGGGTGAGTGTGACTATAAGCCATCACCATCCGCCAGTGCTTCTTAGTGCTGCAGGTGGACTGGTGCTAACGTGCATGTGATCAGAATCCCATGTGAACGTGTGGAAATAAAGCTGACTCCTGATCTATCCTGAAGACAAATCACAGTCTGCTTTACAAGCTGTGCCTGCTTGAAAAAGGGTAACTTCTGGAGAAGCTCCATTTCCTGGTGACTACCATCTTGTTGAGGCTACGATGGAATGCAAAACTTGAGGTTTCTGGAAACTTCCTTTGGGTGCAGTTTTTTCTAAATGCATAAAAGTATCTCTGTGGACAAGAACAAGAGGTGTGTCGSGAGATCTGGCAGAGTCTTGCTTCAAATGCCTTCCAGCGTGCGCACACTTCTTTTGGCCCTCAATCATTACATAGAACAAGCACTTGTTGAAATTTCAAGGTGGCTTTGAGCCTCCCAAGTCTGCTAGAGGGTGACACAATAAGTGAAATCAGAACTGTGAAACCTTGATGCGTATATGTACAAATTTCTGAACTTCAATGTGCTTTACCTTTCTACAGCAGAGAAAGACAAATCCTGCACTCCGTTTCTTCGTGGCACTCTTTGCGGAAATCACGTTCCTGATGGACGCATCCATGTGCAAGGGATTACCTGGACAGAATATACACAATGTAAATGAAATTTTCAGCCCTGTCTGGGAGCGGCTTTCATTGCTGGGATGGAGGGAAGACCAGGGGAACAGATGTGGCTCCCACCTGGCCGAGTGCAGGCTGGGCTCCGCTGTGTAGCTGCTGATCCTTGACATTTGATATGCTGTGGTCGAGTGACAGGAATTGGGATCTCCAGAGCTTTGCAGGCATCCGTCACAGTCCTATTTATTTTGCTGTGAAGTTTCCTGCAGTTTTCGGCTCAGCTGGAGCTGCTGCAATTGCCAGATAACTGTGTTTGGCTGTGGGTGCGGCTGAGCCAGAGGAGGGTGCCATTTCGGAGGTTTTGCTTTGGGATATTTATAGCTGGAGGAATAAGCACGTGCATGAGAGAGTTTTCCAGATGAAACACATGATTTCAGCACACTATGGAGTTCACCCTGGTGTGAGATTAGCTGCTCCTAGCGGATATGAATAAAAACGAAAGATAACTTAAGCTGGCCGGCGCTAATGCTGACCAGGAGTCCAGAGCAGCTCCYGATAACAAACCGCCCACCCACTAGTCTCCAATGTCACTACCCATGTGCAGTGCCCAGAAATGAGAAAGTGCTGTGTGGTTTTGATGGTGCTATTTGACTCTGTCCTTTAATGTGCAAATCTTACTTCCCCTTCTTCACAATGGCACACTTTCCACAGCGGAGATGCTGCTGGGTTGATATTAGCTCATAAAGTGGTGGTAAGGTCCCTTTCCCAGAATAAGGAAGAGAACTGACTTTGGCAAAACACTGAACAGAACTCTCACATTTCTTGGCCATGAAACTATGAAGGTACCTACTTCTAGAAGGGGACTGAGGGACTGAGTCTTGAAGTAAGGAGAGATATTAAACGGCAGAGGTGGCTCTAGAGTTCAGACAAACACATGCTTCATACTTTTATTAACGGTGAGCAGGAGTTTTAGAGCATTTTTCTGGAGAAGTGACCTCTCAGTGCACTCCCATGAGCTGCTTTTAAAACTTCTGCCTTTCTGGTATCTAAATCCTTCATTTGATCTGGCCCGACCGTGTCTGCAGCAGCCTGGAAACTCAGTGAAGGAGCAATGTTTGTGCTTCATTAAGATGTTAATATAGGCAGAAAGAAAAGTGTCCACCACAAAGCTGTCCGTGAGTAGCTGAAAAAGTAAACACATCAGCATTTTTATTGCTATTTTTGTACGTAGATATTTCTAACTCTACCCTGCAAACACTTAACTGGTGTCAGAAGAACTTTAAAACCTGCTACTTATGTCCTCCATCTACTGAAAMCTGGACAGTCTAAAATCACCCATGCTGCCCAATTAAAGCTAGATGCAAGTCCATTTTTCAAAGGATGGCTTAAGTTAATCCTCATACATACAGATGAAAGCTAAACTTCGGTAAGAAAATTTTGACAAAGGGGAAGGGCAATTGCAGCATGAAATATAGACACAGGAGAGATCACAGATGATAAAAGTAGTGCAGTTTAGCATATTAACACTCACAAATTTTAAAGGTGTATTTATATAAGGAAAATTAACTATCCAAAGGTAACTGTTGAGGAAAAAAAAAGGTCTTCACTTTAGGGATCTTCCTGTGTAGTTGCTTTTGAAGCCAGTTGTACCCTGGGCTTCTATAACATCACTTGGGAGTAAGTTGTAAAATTTAATAGAGCACCACATGTAAAAGTAATTTCTTTTGATTCTGCTGCCTCCTCGTTTCATCAGATTGTCTTAGTTCTTGTGTTCTGGGAAATAACAAACAATCGTAATTATCCTCTAGTCACCTTCTCTGCATTTTTTAGGATTTTCTAAACCTACTTATTTTCCAGGACATAGAGTCTTCATTGTTTTCTCTCTTCTCTGGTTGTATTTTCTCATGCTTTTCTGTTCCTACACTTGTGCAATTGAATATTTTTTATCTTTTTATTTTGGAAGAGGAGGAGGGGGAGGGAGCAAAGCTGCTCTCATCTCAGGATGTTGCTGGTATTTGTCTCACTTCTATTTTTCAATCATTGTTTAAAATCTGTCTGACTATCACTGAGGTTTTTCAAAGAAACTCTGACAGGTTTGTGTCCATGACTTCCCTCTAAAGAATTTAAACTCTGGATATATCTCTAAACTCAGTTATTAATCTCATTCCTTATTACATTTACTGCAAATCCAATCAGTATTATAGGATCCTCATTCTAGTAATTTCTTTCTAAAATACCTTATATTCTGCTGTCAGTTTGAAACAGATCCACAGCCTCATTYTTTCAGAAGAAACAATCTCCATTCACAGTTTTTCCTAAAAACAAGCATGGATCAGACTATGTAGAAAGCTGATTCATACAGACGTGTTTATTACTATTTTCTCATTGCATTTGCCTGGAGTGGCTGTATTTTGATTAAACTACTTGCAAAACTGAACTGGAATTGCTGGACCTCACTAAATCCTTGCAGTTGTTTGTTGTTTTTTGGGGTTTGTTTTTAATCTAGAAATAAATGTATGCTACAGAAACATTTCCATTCCCTTTCCCTTTGGCATCTCTTTCCACACAGAGAGATGGTCCTTCTGAAGGTATTCCTCCAGTACCAGGGGTTTTTATCTTAAATCACAGACACCATGTAGGTCTCCAGTTCCCTTTTTTGGCTTGTTCTGCCAGCACTGGAGACCTCCTGACAGAGACTGTGAAACTATTTTAACACTGTACATCTTTCTCTTTCTGGGAATTTTTACTAGGCAGTTTGTAGAGACTATAAAGGTATGCATCAGATGTGGGGATTGCATCTTCAAGTTCTTCAGATGCTCTGAAGTTTTTTTAATCTGTCAGATATTTATCTTGGATTATACGGTCAGTGATTTTAAGAAAAGACTGATCTCTGTTTTCTCATTTCCAAAATCTGTCAAAGAAATGCTAAAGCCAATATTCAGTTCCTGCGTGTTCAAAACATAAATATATTGAACATGCATATCAGTGAATATACTGCCCATATAGTAGCTGAATTACACAAAGAAATTATACATATGTTTATATATGTATGTACATGTATAATATGGCCATCAGCTCTTCTCCTGCATTCATCCTAATTCTTTCAAGGGCATTGATCCAATTGCACCAATACTTTTTCATGCGTTTTGTATTCTCTATCTCAGAATTTCTTTTTTTCATGGGTAAAATAAAACCTCTCCATTATTCTCCACCCTGCACAGGCACTTTGCTTCTGTTCCTGTGTGTCACAGGCCCTTCTAATAGGCTGAAGAACAGATTTCCAATGGACCTGATACAGTAAACATATTCTGGGTTTCCTCGTCAAAAGAACATACTGGGAAAAAATCCTTACTTATTTTTTCTTGTGATATCTTTCGTTTGTAATTGGGTAACACATTCATTCATAGGACAGTAAACTGGAATAAAGCCTACATTCTAATATGTTCCAAGTCTGGAACAAATAAATATACAACATCTCCCCCCCACACACTTCTGCTAGTTAGCATGTGGTAATTAACACTTGTTAAAATGACTAAAATTTCAAATGTGGACATGCTCCGTGAGAAAACCTCACTGTGATTACACAGTGAGCCTTCTGTCAGAAGATAATAGGTATTTTTAGCAACCCCCATCTCACTTTTGTATGAGTTTTGTCATATCCCAATCCAAAAAAAAAGCACATTCAACTCTGGATTCTGGCAATCCTGATTTTCAATCAGTCAGAACATCAGCATTTTCGCATTCCAGAGGATTTTCACTTTGTTGTTTTCATCTCCGTTTTACCAAGAGACACTGGAATTGAACCATTCCAGATTCCTGTGATGAAAAGGATCTGGGAAGGGGTCAACGGGCAGCAGCAGGGAGACCAGCTGCTGAGATGCTGGGGGAAGATGTTTTGGAGCAGCCGTTTCCCTGTTGCCTTGTGTTGCAYGTAGGTTGTGGGATGAACACTTCACTGGGGAAGGAAGAGAGGATCCCTTTGGTGATTTTGCTGGTTTTGCACAGATGGAATTAACTACCGAAATTCAAGGCACAGAAGTGCAGGTTCAAACCCACGTGAGCTAAAAGCCACTGCTGGTCTGAGGCATGTCCATCTAATAATTCAGGAGTCTAGAAGACACCAGGAGAAATTTTTCCTTCTAAGTAGGTTCATTGTGGGTAGCATTATAAAGCAACCAACAAAAGGAATAAAGGTGTTTTCTGCAGAGGACAGTGGAGTGACAAGCAAGAAAGTGCAGCAGGTTTCTGGTCAGAAACTTGTTTGCATTTATTTGATTGCTTTTAACTGAACCTGGAAACCTTTGATGGGAAAACTGGCCCAACAAGGCACAGAGGCATTTCAGGTTCTGCTCTGGCAGCCAAAGGACGGCACAGCACTGTTGGGAAAGATGGCAGGGAAGCATGGAAAGGTGCTGTAAAAGTGAGCGTTAGGTTTTTGACCAGTGAGCCTGCCCTAGCGAGGCAGCTCCCGAGGCTCCATCCCAGCCTGAATGAGAGCTGCTGCACCAGGACGGCAGTGGAACGAGACTGGCAMTCATCACTGGCACTTTTACAAGTGAGGAGCTTATGGGGCTCATGTGATACCAAGTGCTCGTTGTGCACTGAGCAGTTGTTCTGGAAGCCTTGGCTTTGTTTTCCCTTAGTCCTGAGAACAAAAAAGAAATGTTGCAAGGAAAGTGCAGAATGAATCCAAAAAGAACAATGGAATTGCGCTTGATTTGTTTAATTCTGAAATCAAGGTCACTTAGAAGTACTACAGCTTTTATTTGTTTTATTGGGTTTTTTTCTTAAGGATTTTTTTTTTTTTTTTGGCAACATCTTTCTTTTCATTTGACGGTTCTGTCATCCCAGAACTGTATAGGTTACTGATCCTGCCTGTATTCAAAGCTGTTATTAAGTGGAGTCTTTTAGATTTTAGAGAAATGATAATGGTTCCAAAGATGACAGAAAGTGGCAGCTGGTGACAAAAAACCCCCTTGATAAGACGACAACAGTAAATCAAACTACTGCCACTTTTTCGTTTCATGTTTGTTAATACCACCTCGCCTTTTGAAGTTTAAAGCAAGGTTCAAAAGAGCCAGGTGCTGAATCATAATATTAAAGCAAGTAAGGAGCTCCATGAAAGAGAGGAGATCTGAGAGGGGAAAGCAACAAACACGGCTTTCAACTGCCTTTTGTCGGCCTTTCTGCAGATGTCACCAGTTGTTATCCCCAGCAGAGGCTTCAAGCTTGTAGCAGTGCCTCTGGCTGATTCCAACTCAACGTTTCAAGTGTCAATCAAAAAGGAAGGACGCAGCTTAGGTCCTGGTCATTGTCCTGTGAAAAGAGCCAAGCATTTAACATTGATTTAGCTCCCTCAATATACAAAGATAGAGCCAGCTTTGTGCAGCAAAAGGGCCTTTGGCAAGGTTGCTTGTAGAGCAATTCCATCGCATCCGATGCTCCTTGGTTTAGCTGTCACACTGCAGTGTCTGGAGTCCTATGAAAAGTTATTCAGGAATGAGTGAGCAAATTAAAAAGAAATAACATGCTCTCCTAAATAGCAATGCAAGCTATAGAAAGTGCTTTTAGCATCATATAGCCCTGAAAAGCATTTTTAATAAAAGTATTTTGTGCTTTTAAATGCCTTTTAACAAGGAGAATAAGATGTTTCAGGACAAGAGGGGGCCCTTGTGAAACCCATCTCCATTGGATTGGATAAGCAATTGTACCCACAGTGTCTTGGTCAAGTGCTTGCTTGTTTTGTTTTCAAGCCACTTACATTCACTACTATCCATCCACATACTGCATTATCCTTCCATAAAGGGCTAAAAATGCCCCCCAACCCAAAGATGACAAAAAGGCCCTGCCTGAGTGCCACAGATGCCCCCCACGCTGACCTTCCCATCGTTTCTAATGTCAAATCCTTCCTGCCCCTCATCATTTTTTTTTAAAACACCTTGGCAATTATTTCTTTCTCAAACATTGCACTCTCCACCAGCTCTCACAGGCACTACCAATGAGCCACACTGGTCACTCAGCCCAGTCATGGAAATGACAAGTCTTTTGGTGGCTGCTCTTGGACCGTTTTGGCAGAGCCCTGGTGGGGATTAAGTTCTCACAAATGTAGAAACCCATCTTTGTCCTTAAAAAACAAAGTAAAACTGGGTGAAACACAAATAAAGTATTCCTGTTGTTTTAAACAAAGTGAACACAGATAGATTCACCCCTTGTACCTGGAAGTAATGTTAAATTTGTGAGGAAAAATTACGGTCACTTTGCTTATAAGCATGGTTCTTCTTCATGGGGTTTCCAGCATCTTTCCATTCAAGTTTAGTGCACCAGTGAACTGGCTGAGCAACAGGCTGACCTGGTATCACAGAGTCAAGAGTCTTGGTCCAGCAAAATTGTTGTGCATGCARTCAGCTTCAATCAGGTGAGGAAAGAAGTTGAAAGATGGGGGAAATGTTCCCCTTTTGCAGGATCAGTATTGCTACTAATTTCTGATTTGCACRATTATTGTTTTTTCTCATCGTCTTCTGTGCAGAAACAGAGATTTAAAAATTGCAGAAAAAGTAATGAGAAAGAGAATAGTTTTTCAGATGCTTGTTTCCCCCCTTAAAGGCAGCTTTCTGACCATAACAAACCAAGTCAAAGCCGCACTGACCCATGGTACTTCTCAGCTCCAGGGAAACAGCACAGCCCCTGAAACKAGCCGTGCATGGTGGTGGTTTTCCTGAAGGTGGGACTGGGGTACTCCTGATGAAGGGACCTCATTCCTGCAGATTGCTCACGCAGCTCATGTTATCTGCAGTTTAGAAACGCTCAAACAGAGGGTCTCATAAGAGTTGGGTGTATTTTTAAATCCATATATCATTACGGAGATGCTAATTTCTGCATTCCTCTAAAGGCATTTCCACCAGTCCCAGTAGCTGGCACTCCAGCAGGCAGTTTAAGAAAGTGTGACTCAGTTCAGGGAGTTATGCACTTCTCTAAACTTTTACTGGGATTTTTAAACACATTTGATTTGATCTATCTCACATCCTTTTCTTTTGCGCTTGCTTTCTGTCSCTCACTCACAGAAAATGTGCTGGTGGAGTTTCTACCTGGCCTCCTCAGCCCGCCCAGCAGCRTGTGCTGTACCAGGTGGTCACCTGACGCAATTTGTCCTTCTCGCAATCATTMGGAAAAGCAGGAGAGAGATAGTGACTTCCTGCATTGCTATGCTGGTCATCCCAGAATATTCCACAGGCAGCCCAACACACACTTTGGATTAGGGGTCAATGAGAAATCAGAGACTACAAATCACCAACAAACAAGAAAGCTCAAATTTTGGTTGTGTTTTTCTAAAAGGCAACAACCTGTTGAATATTTTTGTGCTCCCAGTTAACAGGGACACAACAACAGTAATAATTCTGCAGCAGCATGTTGTTGGGGTCTTTAGAACTTGTTTGGAAAAAGGTTCCAGGAAAAAGAGGTCACATGAAAGCAAATATGGAAGCACGTGCACATGGACATGTGTATGTGTGTGTGTGTGCAATGGAGAGGGAGAGCAAAACAAAGGCAAAAACAAGCATTATAAAGCAAAGCAAGGAAACCAAGGGCTTCAGTGACCCTAATAAAACCCACTAAAGGTCAAATTTGTTTACCAGCTTGTCAATACAAGAAACGCACAGTTAAGGTGTGGAGGCAGATTTACTATTTCATCACAGTAAGATAATGAGGAGAAAAACAACAAAAATGAAGCAAATGTCAGCTTGATCTAATTTTCAGGCTTGATCATCAAAATGCATAACACACTGTAGGGTGGTGCAGCTAGGGAAAACAAGGCACAGTTATCTTTTATGATCTGGGTGGGCTAATCCATCCAGGGTATTTTTTTATCCTTGCAGYCCTTGGCTTCCAGTGTGTGCTCCTCATTGTGCTTTTCCAGTAGCACATCTCTCTTCCTTGCAGTGCTGGGCCAAATTCAGGCCTACTATAAGCAAATGCACCTTCCCTGAGGGTGCCCAATAGCCCTGGCCTGCACAAGGACAAGATTTGATGGACCACAGCTGGTGAATGGCTAGTGAAGGCCTGGTGATACCCTTTCAAAAACACCTTTGTTTAACCATTCTTGGCCCTCTGGGAACCAAAAAATCTCTCCAACAGCTTTTCTGCCTTGTTTGCTATTCTCCCATGTGACCAAGCTTTTATTTCACTCCCCACCCACAATAGCTCATCTCTCTTACGCCTCCTCAACCTGTTCACTCCCAGCCCTCCTGCTCTTGCTGTGGACACGTTTTTTAAAGATCACGTATGTGAGTCATTCATTCTCCTCAGAGGTCAAAACAAAACAAGTGACAGGAGTCATTTTCTGTGAGCAAGTAGACATAAGTACCTCGCAAACCAGTTTCAAAACTTTCTGAACAGCAGTGCCACATACCATTTCCTCGGAGGTCATGAGCTAATGCATTTGCATTCTTCAGTATTGTGAGTGTAATGTTTCTGGTTGCCATTGTATCCCTTGGAAATAATGGCTTGTGGTCAGCACCAGTTAGTAGATGCAAACAGACTATATCGCAGCAACTTCGTTAATGCAGGAACTATTGTGCATCCAGATGCTCCTGCCTTATCCGTAAAGAGGAGTTGCCTAAGTGTTTCATCGGAAAAAAAAGCCACAGTCCTGGGAGTGTCAAGGATGTAGCCTTTGCAAATCAATTAATAATTTCATTTGTATAAGGATGTTGGTTTTTTTTATTATAATCACACAATATCATCTTGCTTAAGTGGCTGTTGTTACCATCCCTAAGGGCTATGGCACAGAGAAATCACATTTAGGGKTTTTTTTTATTTTAGACAGTGGAACTCTGTATTTGCACTGTTTCTCCATTAGTAAACCTCAGTGCACCTTGTCTATAGGGAACACTTTCATTCATCTCTCCCACTCAAAACCCCTTTTCCAGTGATTTTCATACAACTCCATTGATGGCAGGTTGCGAAATCTAAATCACAGACATTGCCCACTTCTTCATTTGTCAGGCAACAGGTTTATGATGATTCCTCCAGCCAACATTTTCCAGAGTTGGTGGGACTACAGGAAATACCAGTACATTGTTTTACAACTATTTTCAGTGCCTCTGATGACAATTATGTCTCAACTTTGGGTGTTGTTTTCAGGGCTACCAGGAGTCCTCAATCCTAATTTGAACCATCTCCATATTTAAAAATATAAGCGTTCCAAAATTATAGCCAAACCTGGAGGGACCCTGCCATGATGGACTCTCCTGACTGCTATGCCCACTCACTAAATATGTCTTCTCAGTGGCAGGGCTATTTCTCAAAGCAAGGAGCTTCCAGCTTCAGGCACCTACTGTATGTAATTCAGTACCAGGACCAAAAAAACCCCACAAGACAATTTTTACAGGACCATCTCTATTTTAATCTGTTACAACAGAAAAGCAAAGGAAATACGAAAGAAGAAATGTATATTCGCTAGGACAACCCARGCTGGTCTATAGGGTACACATGTTCCATCACTTCACTAGCACAAAGAGGATTAACACTATTACTACAGTCCTGATGCTCTAATGATATGTATGAGGTACCTTTTGGAGAGAGGGCAGTAGCATGTTAAGCCAACAGATCTACCCACAAGTTCTCAGGCTCACAAACCCCTGTTCAGATTCAGTACCAGACCTGAAGAAGTGATCATATCTACCTTTCTCCAGTGTGTTTTCTTTTTTCCAACCGAAACTATTCTGTCAATGAGGCTGCATTTGCAGATAGTTTTGGCTGCTCTGGAACAGCATTTTCATCTGATTCTTTATTTTGATCACCGCTATCAGATGTATCCYATATGGTCATCATCAGCAAGCCACTGGTTCCCTGGTAGGCATCAAACATTTAAGTTGCTCATACATTTGTCCCACAGTCTCCCTAGCTTTTGCAGTCTTTGAAATCATATCTATTTTCATCATCATTTTCTTCTACTGATGTGCTGCCACCTGTACATTACCCCTCCATTCCTCCCTATGTCACTGCTCATGCAAGTAGCCATGACTTTAAATAACAAGCTTGCAGCTTGTGTTAGTCTGTGTAAGTGCAATAAACTTGTGCAGGCAAACTCCCCAGAGAGCTAATATGGTTCTGCTCAACCTTTCTATATGACAGCATTATACCTCAGTCATCCTTCTCCCTGGGAAAATGCTGGGTTTGTGGTGTGCTGTGTGAAATTCCCCCTGCCCAGGACCACCAACACTGGACTGGGGCTTTCCTGCTGCTAGTCATCAGGTTGCAATTTCAGTGTTTTTGGGATTCATCTGACTTCCGGACTTTGCACCTTTAAGGTTCAAGCCTGGTTAGGTTTTTGTTATATTTTTAAATTTCTCTAGCATCACGAGTATAAAAAACTTTTCTAAACGTATGAGTGAATAAAAGTTGCAGTTTTGAGGTGTTCATAGATATGAAGAGGGAAAGCTTTAGGAAAAGCACTAGAYGCCCACTAACATTTGAAGTGCACCTAGGGCTGTAACTGAGACAACATATCTCTGTCATGGAAAAGTACATGCATATATAATCTTGGTATTACGTATCTGAAGAAAGCCATGCACACACGTGATTGCAGATTGGATGTTAACACTGTTTTTTGAAAATATTGRTCAAGAAAAATAAATTTGGTAATTAGCATGTGTCATTGAAATATCAAAATATTTTCTATTTAAAGTAACACTAATAATTAAACTAGCATTAAATGTATCATAAATATAATTATTGTATGCTTTAATCAGCTGGATTTTAGACCCCCATCTTTTTATTTTTATTCAAGTTCCTCATAGTCAAAGTTTTTCTGCATGTGAAGCTGCTGCAAGATGGCACGGGCTACGGTATCCTGGGATATGTGTGACTGTGTGGCAGTCACATCTGCAGGAACAGCAAACTAGCTCAATCACTGGCATTACCAGTTCAGTTCAGCTGAGGATCTGGCCCTTACTGTGTTTATTATTAGATGGAATGGACAAGAATATGTTCATTTTCTGCTGAACTTTTTGATGGCCTTGCTCTTTCTTCCTTTCTTTCCATTTCTCATACCCCATCCAAAATTTGTGCTGCAGAAATTCAATGTCCCTGTTGCTTTCTTTCACTTGAATCTCAATTGCAAAGCCAACCAGATTTCCTCATGGCTTATATGCTCTTCCACTTGCTATCTGTAATCACTGTCATTGTGAAACTCAAAGCTAAGTCAAGAATTGTTGCCTTTTTATGGCTTCCTCTTTTATATATGTTGTGTTGGAGAGCGGTCGTTACCGCTTTTTTGTCATTATTTCTGGGCTTCACTCCATTAGCTACTGAACAGGCCTTCTCTCATTGCTTTCCTTCAGTAAATACTGTAACATTCAGCTTCCTTTCAGGCTTGTGCTTTTAAAGAAAATCTTTGTACAATTAAAGATATGAAATTGCTAAATACAAGGCTGCATTCATTGTTCTCCCTTTTTAAAGGTTTAATCACACTTAATGGCTCTCTTGAAAACTTGAATTTTCCATGTTGATGGTTTTACCCCACTGAAAGAGTTTGCTAATATACTTTTCAAGTGTTTTCTCCTTAAATGAGCTATTCAAGAAGTTTTGTGCAGAATAAGATTGAGGAAGGATATATCCAGAAACAATTATGAAAAGTGTTCAGGACTATCTGTTTATCCATTGGTGGAGATTCATRAGCTCCAGCAGCCAGAAATAGAAAAGAGAAAATATAGTCCTATCCAGCTTTGGAGGAAACATCTTGAAATATCTCATGTTCCTCCTTTTGGACCAGTCTCAGAGCAACTGTTGCTCCATATTGAACCCTCCCAACATGCAGCCCCTGACTGCCACGTGATGAGAATTGAACGTGGTGAGAACTGGGCTGAGCACATATCCCAAAGAGATGGCAACCTTGGTCCTGCGTGTCTCATTCCAACCCCAACCATGACCTCATTCTCTGAGAACACCTCTCTGAAGCGCTGGGAGCTGCAGTGCTGCTTGCTCAGGGTTGGAGGGATGTTGACACAAAGAGGGTAAGTGCACATCTGTACTCAATCCTTGGCAATCAATTTCCTGACTGTGACTGACCAGCCAAAAGTATGCAGCCACCCCTACGAGGTACAGGTTGGACACTCGTGCACTGTTTGACTTTGAAGTTTTGCCATGGCTGTTTATCACATCTAGGAATGAAGCCATGAGCCCTGTGATAGCTCTGGAAACTTCCAAACACATCAAACCATTTACTCAGAGGCACAAATTCCTTTGGTTTGCCCAGTGCTTCTGTCTTGATAGTCAAAGGCATTCAGGGTATTGGACTTTGCTTCCTGAGATATCACATCTCCTTCCACCAACATGACCTCCCATGACATTTGACAGGAACAATCTGGACTGTGAACCAACAGGGGAAGTTTGTGAGCTTATGCAATGAAATTCTCACAGCTCCTGGAGTTAGATTCCATTATTTGCTTTTATGCTTTCTGATAGTCATTGGTCTCAATATACTCAGAAATGAATGTTCATTCTTTTTTGGCATACCTGTTTTTCTCAAAAAGTTTAAAACAAACCTGGAGATTCCCAGTGCCACTCACTTTTGCACGAAACCTTAAACAGAACTAGGGCAAACATTATGGGAAATCTTACGAGCTACAGAGAAGTAGGAAGGCAAAGAACAAAATAATCTCTGCTATTTTATTTAGATGTCTAAATAACTGGCAGCCACTCAGCTACTTCGGTAATGGGGTCCATATAAGTAGGTAGGTACAGGTTTAGTGAGATGAAGATTATAAATTAAATGTAGTAGGAGTAATATTTCATCTGTCTGTCTCAGGGCTGATACCATAACATAAATCCTGAGATACTTTAGGTTATATGTATGTGATATGCCAATCTCCACTTAAATATTTTGGGGCTGCTCCCAATAAAGTTAATGGAAGTAGGATCAGCACTTTATTGCTCCCATGCTATCAGTGAGTCTTCACTTCCCATCAAGCAATTCATGCTTTGTATTACACTGATACAAAAGCCTCATTCTGCTCATCTCGAAGTCGGCAGGCTTTGTTTGATCAGTGGGAGCCCCGTTAGGGTATTAGTGGTTTAAACTGAAGCTCCCAGACTGGATTCCCGTGGCTCAGAGCCACTCAGCCTCACCACGAGTGCTCTGTCCTTACTGTAGCCGTGTAAGAGCACTCAGCTCTCGAGTGGTTTTCGGCTGGGGAGACTGAGGGACACAGACAATTTTACACCATCTTCCTGCTTCCCTTGCTGCAGTCCCAGGCTTGCCTGGAGCCCTTGCAGGCCCTGCTTGCCCAAAGATTATCAGTGTCTTTGGGGCAGCCCTGTGCTGGGCTGGGTTGAAACCAGCAGGGTGTGCAGCATGGAGCAGCCGCACTCACTGGGCAGCAGGAGAGGCATCAAGGACACCTCACCACCACCACCAGTGGTTACAGCCATTGTACACAGTCATTGTAAATGAAGTTGTTTCGCTTCGCTCTTAGGATTTGCTTGGGTTGGGAATGGGATTGCCTAGCAGTGGGTCCATGGGGATGCATGCAGAGTACCAAGGAGCTGCCCAGACACGACAGTGACTTAAGGCAGGAGTCAGCTCTATGATCACTGGCTGCTAATGGCTCAGTTTCTCCAATAGCCCTCTTGCTGTTGATGAAGTCGAATTTTCAGTCCAGATATCTGAATTATCACCCATCATGAATTCAGAAACCTGCCAGTCACATGAACCTGAATAAAAATTCTACACATCCCTGTATCACTTCTGGATTTGTTACATACAAACAAATAACTCSGGAACTGAGACAGGATGATGTACATAACTTTTATTATGGAGCACGGGTCCTGCATTTATGAAGAACTGCTCACAGAAGACTCTTATTTAAAATAATTGCAAACAGCAAATACAAACCAGCATTTTTTATTGTRAAGGGGAAAAAGAGAAACCCAGGCTTTAGAGGCTTTATTATGTGCCACATTCTGTTACATTTGCACATCACCTGGTACGTCAAGTGGTCCTATCTGGTCACTGGCGCTCCCACAGAAGTCCCAGCACACCCTGAAGCACACTCCCCACTTCCACTCAAGCCAAACTTGTGCTTCGGGAGAACAGACATTTCATGCACTATACTGAGGCCAGCTGCCAGATTTGCAATGGAGAGGCAAATCAGCAGTCAAGGTGAGAGGCGAAACCCAGGTCTGTGACTTTTCCCTCAGAGAGAGTTAACTGGCACAATATTATCACAATAAATTATCAGGCTTCTTACGAATGCACTAACACTCACTTCCCGATTCATCCTGGAGTGGGCATCACCAAACAGTGCTTTGCCTTGTGTTCTGGTTCTGGTTTTCTTGTAAGCACTGCCCTGGAAAATACTCAGTCCTTTATCGCCTCAAACCCACTGGGAACGTCACATGAGGACGTCTTTAAAAGCCATGTGATGTTCTTTCAGTTTGTTTTCTTAAACACAGAGTGTCTCCAAAGTTACTGATTAATTTCATGCAGCACAAGGAGAACTATTGATTTCCCATGTCTGCTTCTGACCCTTTAAGATATAAAAATGCAAATACATTGCTTAAAGAGAATATTTATTTATTCCTTGTACCTGCTACACAAAAAGCAGCTTCAACACAAAAAACAGCTTTTGCTGGGTTTGTTTTGATAAATGCAGCATGCTTGGTATTTCACTGAAACAATATGCTAACATACCCATTTCTGAGCTGTTCCTCATATCAAACTCCCCCTTTTCTGCTAGACACTCAATGGCTCTCCCACACTGCCAGAGCACACACAGAGTGGTGGACCTGCAACTTTGCTGGCAATGTTTATTTTCAAAAGACAAATATTGTGCCAGTGTTAACTTCAATTAGGAGACTTATTTGACAATCTGACTACTCCATCTGATGCCTCAAGGGCAAATTTCAGCACTTTATGAAAGATGTTGGCCAAAGACTGATCTATATGAATAAAATATAGTGCAGAGAAGTTTTAATGAACACTCGAAAACAAAACTATGAAGAATTAATTGCAAATATTTACATGCAAATAAAGGGGATGGTTTATATCTGTGAAGGCTGGCGCATTCAGAAGGAAAGCTGCCACTCCATCCTTTAACTCACCCGGCTGTGCCTCCGTGTTACAGGTACCTCTGGTGTAGTATAATCGATACCATAGGAGGGGCAATGTGTAGCCCCCACGGGGTGTAGATCCTGCAATTCCATGGCAAGGCACTCTGCCCACCGGGAACCGCACAGGGGAGCTTCACCTCACCACATCTCATGGGTTTGCTCTGGATTTGACCATTTTCATTCACATTTAAAATTCTGATAAAGTTATTTTGTACTGAGTTTTGATTTCTTAACAGTGTTTTACTTGCAAAACATTTCCAGAGCACGTAAAAGGCTCCYGTGCTGTTCTGTGAAAAGCTGTTCCCATTGGAACAGTCACCTGCTGCAAAGAGCCTGCACAAGGCCTCGCACAGCTCTGGAGCACAAACGGAGCTACACCTGTGCCCCTTCCAGCTCTCGTTTGGCTGAAGCTCCAGGTGACTTCAGCGGGAGGTTTGCCTGAGTGCAGACTGTGCTGTCTGCTCCTCACTGCTGCTGCAAGGTCGCTGGGGAAAAGGAAGTGTCAGATCACAAGGAAATGATTTCAAAATTGCTTCTACAGCCCTACTCAGGCACTAACAAATTGGATTCTCCCCACTCCTCTAGAAATCAAGAGCTGGCATTTGACATCCCAGCTAGGGGAAAACCACAAAAGTGGAGGCATTTTCTAGCCCAACCTGCAGTCCTGCAGCTGGAAGGAAGGGTGATGTGTTCAGCACGGACTTGGAGATTGCACATAAGGAAAACTGCATGGAACAATGGTCCTGACTGTCTGCAGCTTCTCATCTCACACCCCTTTGAAAGGTGTGCTCAGGTCATGCACTGAGACTCCCCAACATCGCTGGCAGCRGGGCAGCTCTGCCCTGAAATCCAGAGATGTGGACACAGGCAGGACCACTGGCCTGTTTACCACCGAAGAGAATTGCCCCCAACAGCAGGCAGATAAAACAGAAACAAAGGTGACATTGTAGCACTACTCTGAGTGAAAATTCATTTTTTTCGCCTCTCTCTCGCAGTGTCTGATGTGCAGCTGCTGAAAAGGTTTCTGTTGTGATGAGGCCACAAAAGCTTGAATACTTTTCTGAACCAGTTTTGTTGTAATTGTGAGCTGGGAATTATTCTCACGAGAGTTCAGACCTGTGTAAATTATTCAAAGGAGACATAACCTTGCTATGTAAGTCTTAATTATCATCTCTGGTACTTTATAGGAAAGATACCATCCCTTACAGCTCCCTTAAGGTCAAGTAAATACCCTGGGCCTGATCCCTAGATGATGGGACTCTGCACATTGGTTCCCAGGCAGTTTCTATTTGCATTTGACTGTTCACCCTCCCTCATTTCCCAGCCAAGCACACGAGCAGGTTTTTTTCTATAGACTTTAATTCAAAGGTCTCTCAAACTACGGCAGCTGGGAATGTTCTGTTGGAATGACTTTCTGGGGGGAAAATATGCCTTTTATAAAATCGGGATTTCTTTTATGGGAAAATTTCAATTTTGCCAGAAATTTCTGATTTTCTATTAGGAGAAATCAAACTGATGGCTCCATGGCTGCTTGGCTGGAAGGCTCCTGTCGATTTTGTTGTCGTCTGCAGGGAGAGAGCAAAATTGACAATAGTCTTCCAGGCAGGCAGCTGGGGAGATGCAGCAGGTCTGGAAGAGGGAGGAGGGGAGGTTGAGTGCCCTGGCGCTCTGCCGGCCCTGCAGCCCAGCTGCCTCCCCAGCAGCCAGGCTAGGGGGAAGGCGAGGAGAAGGAGGAGGAGGAGGAGAGGCAGGCATGGGGTGGCCAGCCTGCAGCAGCCTGCCGACGAGGCTCCTGCCGCTCTCCCTTTTTGCCAGGCAGCTGGCAAGCCCCAAGAAATTCCAGTTTGTTTCCCCTAGAAGAGATTTTTTAGGTTTTTTTTTCTGGAGAGCGTTTACTAGGAAAAAAAAAATAATTTTAAAAACAAAATTCAAAACCTCACAGTTTGAGGGGAGAAGGGAGAGGGATAATTTCAAAATGACTGTTTTCTAATGAGGAGGTATTTCTATGATTCACACAGCTCTACCTTACACCTGGTATTATACTGGTAGGGAGAAAAACTTCTATTCTGTTTTTTGGTAAGAAGTACAGTGCAGGAAATTATTACACCTTTGTGGCCAGCAAAAGTACACCATTAGTCACACCTAAGATTGATATGAATAAGTCACAGAACAGGGGTAAATATCTCCTTCTGTGCYTCGAAGTGTCTGGTGGGAGCAGTGATCCCAGGTCAAGCAGCAGCACTGCCTTTACCAACAAAGTCATACCCCGAAGTCCCCACCAACTCTGTGCCTCTGCCCACAGTTAACCAATAACTGGAGAAGCAAATTTTGATCAAATCTGGTAAAACCAAAAAGTAAGCGTAAATGCATTGACAAGTTCAGTCTGATGCAATTTGAAAGGGCTGGCTAATAAATCCCAAAATTCAAGGATATTTATGGAATTGGTCATAGACCAATTACAATTACATAGACCGCATACAAGGCAATGAGTGTGCCTTGCTATAACATAGACCATAAAGCAGAAGCTGAGCTCACTGCAGGCTGTTTTGCGGGCTCTGAAGCCTCGTCCATTGTGTGTTCGTGTGTATTTCTCAACCTTTCTGATGCGTTCAAGTTACCTCCTGTTTATTCCACACTGATGAACAGCAGTAGAAGCTGTAACTGTAGTGACAGGAGGAAAACATACATTCACTTCCCGACTCTCAAAAGTATTTAGCCCCAGTAATGAGTTGGGGGCGGGGGGCAGGGAGGGCACCCTTTGAGATTTCATACACAAACACTCACAAAAGCGCTCTCGTTGTTGCAAGATTCATTATTCCTATGATCCTAAGCAGATTTTTGTAAAAGAGATAGACCAAGAGTCATGAAATCTTTGAATAATAACATTCAGTATTTCAGAGAAAATATTTCAACAAGCACCTTGAAATTAAAAACCAGAAGTTAAATTATATTTCTCTATATTCCAGTAATCCATCCCTGATTATCCTATAGATTCTGTGTGGTCCATGACATCAGTATTGATGAAACACCAAAAGGTAATGGTATCAGCAGAG
Organism: Amblyornis subalaris; assembly: GCA_018881555.1. Classification (NCBI taxonomy): domain Eukaryota; kingdom Metazoa; phylum Chordata; class Aves; order Passeriformes; family Ptilonorhynchidae; genus Amblyornis; species Amblyornis subalaris. The sequence goes on from JACAXG010000021.1 coordinate 2,450,054, forward strand.
CAACATCAGCAGAGCAGAAGAGCAAATATTACTTTAATTGTAGACTCTGTATTGTTATTTTATAGTGTAAGCTTTTGGATAATTTATTAATACTAACAAAGATGAGTGATTTGGAGGCTGCATTTTTTTTATTTCTTAGGAGTTATTTTATTTGMTAATGACATTAAATATTAGAAACTATAACAGCTGGTGTGTTTATCCTTACTTGAGTGTATTAACCTCTTTAGCCCTTTTTTCCAGAAGAAGGATTCAGCATTACAGATTTGACTGTCAGCTGCAGTGCCTGGCGGCCCGTTGGATTGGCACCCTGACAGAATCGAAAGTCCAGTGCTGCAAGTAAACATGGATGACATTGCAGATAGACAGAACTGGCTGACTTGAGGCACCTGCAGCTGTTTGCACCAGAATAAAAGCAAAGGTTGTGTTCACTGGAGTGGAAAAACACTGAATTTACCTCTGGTTATTTTGCCTGGGAAATCCCCCCCCCCTTTTTTTATTTTTTTCTTGGTTGTACATTTTGGAACCTTTCCACTAAAAGCATATTAGGCTGAAATACCTAAGTGAAAAAATCCACCAGACACCAGAGGGTTTGATAACCTATATCTCCCCAATCCCCCTTTTTATTTTCTGAAATTCATTGAACTGTTTCCCCACCAGATTCTGCCCGGTAAAATTCGCTCTTTACCAGTGCGAGTACTGGGTTGCAGGGAAGGATGCGAACATTGTATAGCCAGAAACAATTCTCAGCAGCTGCTTTTTCAAATGTTGAATAGATAGAAACGCTTATAAGCCACTGAATTTTTTTTTCAAACGCAGAATACAGAAGGACTGCCACAAGTGATAGAACAACAGCAAACCTAATCATTTTGTTCAGTAAAAAACTTGATCTCTTTAGCGTTCCGGCTTCCCAGGACAGGTCCTCAAAGTCCTTGGAAGCAAGGAAGACAGCACAGGAACTTAGCAGCAACTCTCACTGGTGTGCTGTGATAGATCAACACAGCAAACTCATAGCCAGAATATTCATTTCTGGAGCATGGAGGATCTCGACGTGCTTTACAAACAGTATTTAATTGCCATAATCCCCAGTAAAAGTATTATATCTAGTTCACCAGTAGATAAACTGACGCACAAAGAGCTTAGGGGACTTGCCCAAGGTCACACTCTGAGTCAGTGGTGAGCCAGTGACAAAGACGTGACTCGGGGCAGACKGCACTACTGGGGAGTGATGCCGTGCCTGCCCGGCCCGGCCCCGCCGGCGGAGCCGCTCTCGGGAGCGAAGATCAGCAGCTGGACTGACAAACGAGTGGGAGAGGGGAGGGTAGGTAGGTATGACAGAAATGAGGTGTTTGATGGCTGGGCTTTTCCCCTATGCCACCTGCATCCCTTTATAATATCAGATCATTTACATTTTTAAAGAAAGTGTATTCTTTTTCATCACGGGCCACTGGTGAGCCTGACGCTATCTTTTGTGTGGCACCCCTGCTAACAGAGGTGGCGGAGTATCAATCACAGCTTTCCCTGGGGTCATACCTTACTATGCTGGCTCTTGATCAGAAAGAAGCAGATGGTTATTTACAAACAAAATAATCAAGACCTCAAGAAGGTTGGGGTTTTTTTCCCCCAAACCCTCATACAGATGAGGCCAAAATAAGGTAAAGTTGCTTGTGTCCCCTCCTGCCAGCGTTCAAGGACACTGCTTGTCCTACCAGCACCTTTAAATGCATTATCGGTTAAATTTGCCAGAGAAATGTGTGGCACCTGACAGAGTAGAGTTTCCTTAGATTATTCAGTGGCTTTCATGAGGATCTGGCACTTAAACCACGGTGTGAATTACTGCTAGATTATTGTGCAGTAATATTGTTATCTGCCATACACTACATGTTTGCAATCAGTTCTTTACAAGCAACGCACAGGCTGCCTTTGAATCTTTTTCAGTAGTCATGGTCACCCTCCTTCTTTATTTAGTGTTAAGTGTTATTCATTTAGCAGTAAAAGATGAACAAAAGGGAAGAAAGCAGGTGCTCTAAGTTTACTCTACAGCCAGCTGTCAGGAAGACACCCTTTACTTATTTGTTTATTTTTTTGTGGCACACGAAGGGGATTTATTGAAAGTGTTGGGGCAAAAATATGAAGCATACATTCAATCAGTCTTTTCTGTAATCAATAAGGTTGCTGAAGCAGAAAAAAACTATAATGAGTTGTCACAGAATTTGAATTCCCATTTACTTCCTTTTATATGTATTCAGGCAGAAAATCATCATGGAAAGCGAAAGTTGGGAAGCAAGGGCTGGCTGTGACTCTTGGGTTGGGTTTGTTTTGAATTTTAGAGGTAGCATTTGACCAATGGCTTGCTGAGTGACAGGGGCAGGAGAAGTTACAGTCACCGAGGTGTGATTTCCTTGCATTTCAGGTGGAGAAACCCCCTGGTGAAGTATGGCTGATCTTCCTTTCAGAAGATGTTCAGCCACAATAGTACATCCACCTGGGCTGGCCGCACATTTCTCACTCCTCTAAGTATTCAGCGTTTCCAGCCAAGGGTCTAAGTGTCCCCAGCTTGATTGTAAAGGAAAGAAGAGCCCAGCACATACAATAAAGATGTCATTCCAAGGGTGTCTGGAGGAGATTTGACCGCAAAGCCCAAGAACTTTCAGTATCTCCCTTCCTTCCCAACACRTTTAGAGTTTCTTAAAAGCATTGCCAAAGCATGTAAAAAAGGGAGGCAACAAAATCCTGTCCTCACATCAAGGCATATTCCCGAGAATCCATGGACTTAAGGCACACACTAGCTAAAACTGGTTTGGTCTCAAATAATTTTCTTTAGGAATCACCCAACGTGGTATCACTTGTTTAGCTTGCTCCCAGTTAATCTTTCCTATATATTTTTCATGTGCTCTTTCTTACTTATGTGCCTGAATGTTCCTGTAGCTTCTTAAAATACTCATTTTTCTTCAGCGTTCATATTTTCTTTTTTTTCCATAAATGTTCATCCATAGGCTATGAGTTTGATTTTAAAAAATCATGGTACTTCATGGGCTTGTAGCTCCTGTGTTTCCTAGTCGGTCTGACATTCTGGTAGCTCTTTGGCTCCATGACTCTCTAGTCCCACTGAGAAACTGCAGAACACCTTTTATTTGCAAGAATATGTTATATTTATATGATGGAGAATGGATATTCTGATCTCAGCACATCACAGTGCATCTTGGGAAAGGTAGGCAAAAACCTGGCCCACATAAAAGAATAAGAAATTAAGGTATCTGAAGTCCAATTTCTAGCAGCCAACATGGTGGCTTTTAAAATACAGGCTCCTGATAATTATCAGTTTAAAACTAAAAACCTTTCTCTTGTATGTTCTCACATATTTAAAGAGAAAACATGAAAAATTCCATAGTAGATAATTTTCATGAAGCATAAAAACCAATTGGCCTCCCAAATAAATGTATATGGAAACTTTGTGACCAGCTCTAGATGTGGTTCAATTCTTCGCATTCTTTGAATGCTTCTGAAGTGCTCTATCTCCACCGGCACATTGTCCTTTGGTGATGGGGTTTTAGACTTTAATCTAGATGGTCGAGTCAAAGTCAGACTGAAGAAAATTTTCTCTGACTGGTTCTACTCCTTCCCTGTTTCTCTCCTTGGTATTTTTTTCTTTCCTTACTACTTGTTTTTTTTTTTATTTTTTTTTTTTTTTAATCCAGACAATCACAGAATTGAGACAGGGAAAATAGAGCACATTGCCAAAATCACATAAATTTTAATGGCTTTCCTGTTCACTTAACCCCACATCAACAATGTGACCTTGCTGGTCTGAACCATGAACCATCAGGGTGTGGAGGCCAAGAGCAGGATGGATCTGGCCTTGCTCCAGTGTCTATCGCAGAAAGGAAACCATGGGGCATTTTGTGGTATATTTTTGAAAACACTGYGTGTCTTTTTCAAGACACTTGTGCCCTAATTATGTGGAAGCTGGCAATAGATTTGGTAACCAGTCAGCACCCACCTCCAACAAGATTGACACACAATTATCACTTGGGCAGGGAACGTTACTCAAGCTCTGTCTAAAAATCTACAAATTTTTAGACATCCTTCATTTCCAGGATATTTACACACCCCAAAGCCCTTAACAACTTTGTTCTCCTAGGTAAGGAATTCTAGTTACTGTTCACAGGAAGGAAATTTAAGAATGGAGAAAGGCTTAAGGAAAGATTTTCTTAAAGGTGTTTTAGCACCACAAGACACAGAGGCACGTATCATTAGTCCAGAAAGGACAAAAGCAATGATCTTCTCTGACCTCTTGTACGACGCAGGCCACTTAACTTCCCCAAATCAGTGCATTTTAAGTAGAGTAAATCTTTCAGAAAAACATCCCATCTTAATTTTAAAATTTCCACTGGTGTAGAAAGTGCCACAACCCTTGGCAATTCGTTCCAAAGGTTAATTACGCTCCCTGAGAAAAATGTGCACCTGATTTTTAATCTAAATTTGTCCCTGTAAAACTTYGAGCCTTCAGAGCCTGCTACTTAACAGACTGAAGAGGCTTCATTTTAAAAATTGCATTCCCCATGGAGGCAATTAGTGTGGGATTATCTCACTTAACTTTAACCAAGCAAAAATGAAGCATCTTGTCTCACCCAGTGTTTGGGGATTCTCCTTGTAACCAATTGAGAGAAACAGGCACTACCAGAAGGCAATTGCAGCTAYCTCTGTGGAAGACTAGTTGCCCACTGGAGATGTCTAACTTCTGCACTGGCTGAAAAGGGGACAAAGCAGTGAGTCTAAACCCTATTCCTGTCATCCACATTGAGAAAAATGGGCAAAACAAATCCCATCATGTTATACTGTGATCAGCTCACGTCGTTAGTCCTCTCTTTTCTGGAGGAAAATGAATTCATTGAGTTCTTCGTTATAAATCACCTTTTCCAGTTCCTCACATGTTCCTGGGGATCTTCTCCGAGCTCCTTAGCAACATCCCTCTTGAGCAGGATTCAGGATGGGCATGCCAATATTAGTAGTAATATAAACCCACCCTGCTCAGACCTGACATCCCCTGCTGCACATCCAATTAAGACCCCTTTTATGTACCACACTGCACTGGAAGTTTTGTTTTCCTGATTAACCCACCTGTAATGAGTTCTAAGTACTTTTAAAAGTCACACCTACCACAGGAAACTCCTGTAAGGCCAACTTTTGCTGGTTCTAGACAGAAACCATTAGATTTTGTCCAAAGCATCTAGCTTGTTCCCTATCAGCAACGCATTCATTTTATTATTGTCTTCTCTCCTAGTGTTTGTGTGATCTGTAGAGTATAGTCTATATAATCTATATAATCTATAGTGACTGCTTTTTTTTTTTTTTTCCAGGACATGGTTAGAGATGTTAAACAGCTCTGGATCCAGAACCCTGCAGGATTCCAATGGTGACATACCTACACAATGAATATTCCCCTTTTACAATTACATGCTGAGATGTACCAATTAGCTATTTTTAAATCCATTTGGTGTTTGCTGCAATGATTTTGTAGCATTCTCTTTTATTAACCAAAATGTCAGGTGGTACCAAGTCAAATGCCTTACAGATATCTAAGTACATTACATCAGTGCCATTACCTTTCTCAACCAAGCTTGTAATCTCATAAAAATGATATCAAGCCAGTTTGACAAGATCTATTTTCCATAAACCCATGTTGAAAGGCATTAATTATATTACCTTCCTTTAATTCCTTATTAATCAAGTCTCATATCAGCTGTTCCAGTATTTTGCCTGGGATCGATGTCAGGTTGACAGGCCTATAATTACTCAAGTCATCCCGTTTAACCTTTATAAATGTTGGCTCTATATAAGCTTTCTTCTAGCCTTCTGGAACCTCCCCAGGGCACCAAGATTTGTTGAAAATCATCATTAATGGTTCAGAGAGCTCCTTTGCTAGATCTTTCAAAATCCTCCATTTGCGTCTGCAGCCTCTGCTATGACCATACGTCATTATTGTAGCAGAAAGGTCTGGGAGGTCCATGAGACACTTATTGCATCTTCCAGTACCCAAATACCTGTGCAAGCCTGGCTGCCAGCAAGCTGCTTAAAGGAAGGAAAACAGAGAAATATAAAATCATTTTTCCCACTCTCTGTTGCTGGGCACTTTAAGTATAATTTATTCACATGAGAGCATATAAATTCACATGAATGTTTGTCACAGAGCCCTGCCTTGAATAAAACCATCATATGATCCCACCTCAGTCTCACAAAAAGCGGCTGTCATTCCAAGGATTGTCACGAATTTCTCCTGAGAAGGATGCCTAGTGCTGTACCACAAGCCTGGTCTCACACTCTCTGCAGAATCCAAACCCCTGATATGCTGGACCTTTCGCCCTTTGAAGGCACCATTTTACCTCTATCTGCATCGGGGCACAGATGAGCTGTATTAAGGCTATGGATGTATCCCAGCAATTTGATTAGTTCAATTAGCTTGTAAATACACAATTTTGATAAATTCTCCATGAAAGAGGCTGGCATACATATGTGTGTGTATATGAAGTCCTGTCTGAGAGAAAAGCAAATATCAGGAAATAAAAAAAAAATTCACGTGATCCACTGCTCTTAAACACTGAAATATTCCAAATTTTCAGTTGTAGGATATGTTTCCAAAATGCTGACAGATACAAATGGGACACTGCAACATTATCAGCAGTGACTATTGCATTTTTCTGGTAAGAGAATTGATGCTTTGGTATGATTCATATAAAAATGCCACAGCAAAAGTGCATCCTGTTGCAATCTTTTGACATCCTTGTTTAAGTCCATTTTTTTCCACTAAGAATTTGTTTTGTGGATATTCAGGCAGCCCATCTTCTGACAGACTGAAGAGCAGGTATTGCAGGTATTTCCGTGTTCCCGTTCTCTGTGAACTCATGGCCTCTGTGTGGCAGGCAGAAGGGGTGTTTTCAATTCTAAGTGTGCATGCCTAATTTAACTTTGCCGGTAATTTAGCTAAGTTGTGCACTGAGATTTTTTGTGAACAAGTAATAAAATGCATGGACAATTTTCCACATAAACATTTTCTGAGTTACTTGCATACTATCTGAATTCTCTACATGTTCATTCTCACAGATGAAGCCCCCAAAGTTTTTCTTTCTCTTGGTTTTGGTATTTTGTTCAGGTATCCTTGAGATTAGTTAATGAATTAATTATTTTCTAAATTGCCCTGTGCCAATACAGCTTGCAGTCCGGAAGCATGAAGGGAGGGCTGTTTGAAAAGCTGACTGAAATAAGCAGAGCCAGTTCAGATGTAAGACTGTATATGCACAAACTTATACATACACAAACCTATAGATAGGTAAATCTATAAATATATATGTTTGTATGTGTGTGCATGTGTAGAATGTCAGTTGCTACTATTATTTTTGGATAAAGAAAATCACCTCAGATTTAGAAGGGTAAAACTAACAGAAAAAATTAATGAATCTTTAAACTAATGGAAAATTTAAAATTAAATCTTACCAGGTAGAATATATTTTGAATTGCAAAKGTGTGTTAAGTGAGAATGACTCCGAAAGTATTGTATTATTAAAGAAAAAAAACCCAACCCAAACCAAACCAAACAAAAAGGTGTATCTCTTAGCTGGCGTCACAGATCTGGTAACCTCGCTGAAAAAGGTGCAGCAGAAAGAATCATTGCCAAGAATGGAAACCAAAGTGATTTGATGCACGGTCTTTCTCCCTTCTGTACTGCAGGTTAGTTCACACGAAATGAGCAGAAGTGAGTGATTYAATGAATATTCTACATGGGATAAATCTGAGACTCCTAAATAAACAAATGCAGTAAAATTAAAACTGGAGGCACAAATGCTTTACATATCATATATTTAACTTGTGGAACAGACACTGTTGGAGGATGTTATTGAAAAAAATAACCAAGGAGATGGTTAAAAAGGCAGTAACGGRAATAACAATTACATGAGCTGAATTACCACTGGTTACAAAAACCTATATAAATACCTAAATAATATAAATCAGGGACTTTTTAAATTGGTATCCGTATTTGGTYACTTACTTTTTTCCCAGGGCTGTTTGTACCATCGTTGGAGGCAAAATATCTAATTAGATAAACTATGGACTCATGAGACAAATTTCCACTGTTATCCAGCCCCACACTGCTAAAAGTATACAGTTACTGCAGGCATACCTGTTAGCCACACCGAGGCCATGCAGTGACAACACTCCCCTTATTGAAAGAGCATTGCTTACACCATTGGGGCAACCAGSTCCAGGCAGCAGCTCTGCCTGGGCAGCGTTTGGGACCCTGAGCTAAACTGGAGAGAGCTTTCATGTTGGCACTGTTTTGTTTACAAACTGCATCAGTCACAAATAAAAGTTGCCTTTTTAGAAGCTTTGTTTTGGCAATTCACAGATGTGGAATAACAGTCACAAAGCATAAATGTCACACCCTTGTCGCCAAGATTTGAAAAAATCTGCAGGGTTCCTGTTTGGATGCAAATCCCAGCAGTCGCACCTCCTGCAATGCACATCAAAAAAACTTCAAAAATGTTTTCATTTTGGCAGCTACTGTCAAGGCAAAACTCTTTCAACCCTCACTATCCCTGTTTGGGGAAKGCTCTGCTCCTTCTGCACAGAGGTCTTGGCCTCCTCTCTCTTGCACCCCCAACTTTGAAACCTTGATTATTTTGCAGTAACTACTAGTACACTGTGACATACTGACAAAGGTTGCCTTTTCCCACAAATGCCTCAAAATAATGAGATGAGTCAAATTAAACTTCATTTGCCTTTTGTCAAGCATAATCCTTTTCTGAATTATATTTTTATTCTATGTTTAATGTGTTTTACAGTGCATTGGAAGAGCCATGTTGGCAGCCCAGGTGAATAAAGTTTTCTTCAGCTCCACAAACCCACTACACATGGACTGCTGCCAAAAGGAGCTCATCCATGTGGTCCCATAACTGCTCGGAATGCAGTGGGGAGAGAGGAACCAACAGATCACTGCTGCAGACCCAACCAAGTATGTCCTTCCCAGCAGGGGAATTAACAGCATAGGACTAGGACCGAGTTCAAGGAGCAAACTCCCACCAGGAGCTGTGCAGGACACTTCCCGCAACATCTGGGTGTGATCACTCAGCAGGGCACCACACAAAGTCTATCTGGGTCCACCTAGAAGGAGCTGGGTGAACCACAGTAGCCTTGCTGGGAACCTCAAAGAAACCAGTGCTGGAGACATTTAGTAGGACCTGGGGGTCTCCACAAGACACCACCCGAGCCCAAAATGCCCACCTCTCTGGGGGTTGTACACCCCTCCTCCCCAGGCAAACAAAATGCTGAAGAAAACTCGTTTCCTCCTCTGCTATTTTCCTTCTGTCCTTCAGGCTGGCACTGCTCAGCCTCCACATTCAAGCAGCGTGCGTTTCCTCTCGAGCACATTTAAGGAGCACAGACACGATCATTTAAGTGCAGTCTTTACTTAGCTATCCTTAAGAACACAAAATAGACCCAGAAAAAAAAGACGGTGTCTGTATGCTCATTAAAACGCTTTCAGCCCAGGGCAAGGATTTGATCAAAAGGATTCCTGCCAATGGAAGGGCATGCTGGAGCCATTGTAAGAAGTTATGTGCGAGCGTCTGCCTTCCTTTCCTTCTCTTTCTTGTGCCCTGTCCCTTCCACTGCCACCTCCAATCTCTTTTCTTCCAGCTGGGGGAACAGAAGAGATTTTACTTCCTTGATGACAATTGTGTCCTTTGAGCAGCCAAAGCAAAAGGCACTTTGAGTTCAAATGAGACTGTGACTTAAACCAATATTAGCCAAGACCAACACATGTTTATTGTAATATAAGTAACCTTCATTCTGATCAGCAGGTTTTCCTCACCCCACTGCAGTTTTACTCATTGCCTCTTTCATTCTTCCAAAATGAATAAATGAAATGGCTGCACATTTTTATTCACAGCAGTGGGTTTCAGAACTTCAAATCAGAGAGGCGTTTTGATTTTAGAAATAAACTCCAGAGGAAACAGTTTCAGCCAGAACTTTCATATAATTTTTTTACCAGTTTAAGGTAACATCAAAACTCACCTTTCCAAAAAAATGAAACCTCACAGCATTCTTTTAATCCAAATTAAATAAAGTGTCATCCCTGTGTCCTCTTCCTTCATATTTAGAGGGAAAGAAAACTATCCTGCCCATACTTTAATGGTTTTGTCTGCAAATCCTAAATGCTCTGCTGCTGCAAATTTCAAATGATCTTATACAGCCAAAGTCTCTTTGGTGTCAGCAGCTGCCCAGGTAGCAACACAACCACGAGAACGCTGCTGATCAGAACAATGAATGCCTGATCTACAGATGTCATATCAAGGTAGAAATCTTGATGAGCATTGTAGTGACACTACAAAGTGGATTACACATGCTGTATCTGGGTCAGAGAAGGAGTTATTTCAGTAAGGTCAACAAAGTACTTCTGGCCAAACTTATTTTTCAACATTTTGAGAGATATGCTTTTGTTTGTGACTTCATGCTGCATCTAATAACAATGCTCTCTCTGTACTCCTGTATCAGTCTGGAAGCAAAGTTAAAAGGAAGGCAAAATACTCCTGTGCCTGGGGTCATGCAATTTCAGAGATGGGTTCCAGCTCCCTGCTCTACTTTCCTTCATGACTGGGGGCCCAGCTGCTGGTGCCCAGAGAAGCTTTTGAGCTACACAGTCAAAGTGTGTCCCCCTTACTCTCTCCCTGCCTTCACTCTCCACCCAGTGAGAGGATACAATTAGGATTTTCTTGCTTTCCAGGTGTGTTGGTATTTGTCAAGGAAACAAATATAGCAGGTACTTCACCCCAGGGATAGAACAAGTACCAAAACTCTTATTTTTGGATGTGTGGGTCCCCACATGGCAAAGCTGTCACTGTACAGCACAAAACACATCTGAACTTCAACTATCTTTCCCGGAGATGTACAACAGGCCAAAGGCTAAGGCACCATTCCCGCATGGCAGACAGGAGACAAAGTTTCCTTATCCAGGGAATGTGGTATTTCAAAGCTGTTGGCTTACAGTACTGTGGATGGGAGGAAGCGATACTTGTAAGATATTTTTTGGGCTGTACCAATGCCTCTTCTTGTCTTAATTTTGAAATTGAATTTTAATTCTTTTTTTCAAAATTTTGGGCAAACCAAATACCAAATGTAGTTCTTGACATCTGACATCTTGTATTTCCAAATTCAATAGGCTTCCTGGGATGCTGGCAGCTGCAAACAAAATTGGAATGACTCTCCATCCCCTTCAGCTGTGCTGGGGCTCCCAATGCCAGTAGCTCTGCAGCACCCACCATGCACCCYGAACCTCCTGGCTCCTCAGCTCTCCTGCAGAAGACAGCCTGGATCTTGTGCCTAGTTTGGTATGTCTTGGGCAAGATGTGCAGGCTAAAAATATTGCAATGAGATTTTCAGAGAGCGATACCCTTGTGTTGGAAAGAGAGGCTCTACAAGGCAGTACTTCAGCCCCCTTGGTCCTTACCCAACCCAGAAGCCAGGGTTGCAACTTAGGGATGCACTAACAATCACACAAGATAATCCAGTGAACCTCCTTCCACCATTAAGGGATTGGAAATTTATTCCCAGTTTCAAGTCTTGACAGAAACTTATTTTAATGCTCAAGTATTACTCGGAGTGAACTCAGATATATTTACTCTCATACAGGTCCTTTGCACCACAATAGCCTACTTAAAACTGCAGAGGCAGATCTTAAACTGAAGCATTGATGTCAGCTCTGAACACCTCAAAACTAAAAGGAGATATATGTCTATATATATATATATGTGTGTGTGTGTGTGTGTGTGTGTGTTGAGAGATAAAAAGTGTTTCAGTTATCTGACCTAACTGTAAACATAATCCAATTGTGTTGCTTCTACTTTTTAAAGAAAAATACAAAGAGCTATTTCTACTCACTTGAAGAAGTGTCAATCCTAATACCACAAATCTGCACATTTCTGTAAGAGTCAAAAATGGAAACCAGATCTGTAACTGAAAGCTGTAATTATCAAGACTAATATTTCGTAATTGAGAAATGCAGAATTAAAAAAAATAAAACATGAAGTTACGAAAAACCGTTCAAAAGCTTAAATAATTGAAAGCGAGCAAAATTGTTTCTTTTTCCAGTTGCTATCCTGGATATCAAAAAACCTGTGGAATCTTATGGTGGCAGAAAGAAGCCTATGCTGTATTTGTTTCTCCATGATGACAGTATACTTTATTCCAGAACAGTGGTACATGTGTCAGACACATCTGACTCAAAAAGGATATGATCCTTCGTCCAAGGAGCCCAACTAAGATTATCCCATTGACTTCTATAGGCATTCCTCCAAGCTACTCCTCTCTTGGTGCTTCATTACTCTCCTTAATGGATAATTTTGAGCTCACATCTCTGTTCTAAAAGGTTGCTGGACATACATAAAGAATGAGTTTAATTGCTTTTCTTATGGTGTATAGTTCATTTCTATCAATATAATCCAAGGTTTAAGTTTGATGTTAAATAATCGACCTATTTAAGGARGGAAACTAAGGCCACCCCCCTACGTTTTAATAAAGCTTTACCACATGTATAAATAATAGGCACTATTTGTTTCCATTAGGAAGATAAGCTTTCTTCAAAGCAGTTCACTGTTTAAGGCTTTAGATTTTGCCAGCACTTGCACAAGGTTGCAACAAACCTTGACTTATTTACAGAGAGATGTCAAGGGGAGATAAAGCCACTTAATGATCCACCAGTTCTTGCTAAATACGTTTTCCTTCCATGCCCTCTCCGAAAGCAGGTAGGATAGCACTATTCTTTGGCATATTGTTAAAATACTTGAACTAAAGGTTTTACAGAACAGTTAAATAAATGGGGCTTATGGCTTCTCTGACCAAAATAATCCTCAAAGCATTTAGGGTTAAAAACAACAAAAAATCCTTAGGTGTTTATTTGAAAATAATTATATAGTAATAATAGAAAAGGTAACAACAATAGCATTAACCAACGAAAAGTTTGTTTTGCTTTAGTGCCTCATTCAAGACCAGGTGGTTTCTGTGACAGAAACTGTCAGCTTTAAATTTTTTAAACTTTTGTCAGATTTGCAGCAACAACAGCAAACAACTGCCCCAAATGCCCCAAGCATTGAGGAGAAAATATTCCCATCAACAGAAACATTTGACCTCTGCTAGTCTGAGTGCATTCCAGCTTCTCTATGTTTGTTCATAAGGACTCTGCTTGAGTGGACATCAGCTCACAGCAAGGACTGACTTAGTAAAACCAATATGTTGTCATAGGGACCTTGATGTATTTATTAGAATTTCCCCTTCCCTTGTGTTCAGTTTTTACTTGAATGGGATACGAGTGGCTTGGTTTTTTTTTTTCTTTTTTAATTAAGAAAAACAAACAAACAAACAAAAAAACACAAAAACCACACAAAAGACAAAACCTAAACCAAACAAACCAAACCAAACCTAAAAAAAAACACAGGAAAACACCTCCAGTGTTCATTTCTTATCCTTGCATTTGGTACAGCTCTCAGGCTGCCCAGCAGTATCTCTCTCTGCTCACCTTAGAAATGTGCAGCTACAAGTTTTCTTCTGAGCCATGTTGCAGGCCCTTGGAAGTCAATGGAAACTGTCTGTGTACCTCTGTTGAGGACAACACTGCTGCCCAGGAAGCAAGAGAGAGTCTCCCTCCCTCCCTCCATCTCCCTCATTTCTTTGTCTCCTCTCCATGTAGGATTAGAGTTGGTAACCTCCTACACAGACACTTAGGAGGTGGAATGTCAACAGTGACATTGACTGCTCCAACTCCACAGAGGAACTCSAAGTTAAGTGAGGGAGAGTATTAACTTGGCATAATCTCAGCACTGTGTGACTGGTGGTGACTGCAGCAGCTGAGGCACGGTTCTGAACCCAAAGGATTTTGTAACTCTTTATTAACTCTGCAAGGAAGGTGCTGAGCACCTGGAGCATTAGTCATCACACATCTTACTCCAGATTCCTCCTTCCAGTTACTGCCTTGGCCCTTCCCCTGGGGAAACGCATCTCTCTCTCTCCACGTGAAGTGAAGCTGACCAGGACGAGCCCTTTTTTCCCCTCCAGGCTGCTAGCAGTGAAAGGAAAGCAATCAGCAGGGTCTGTTTGCAGACATGGTTTGAGAAAATCCCCCATCTCCCCCTCCCACAGGCTCCACACACACAAGTGCCGCATGGGAAACAACAAACACAACGTTAGTCATTTCCTCCGTGCTGCCAGCTGCTGAGGGTTTGCATAAGAAGAACCCTTGGACTTCAGATTATTTCTTAAAACACCTCTCGCCCCAAATCTTTCAGCAAACAAATGCTGGGCCTGTGCCAGCGAGGCCAGTTGAGTCCTGTTTCCCGGTGTGCCCTGCCACCTTCCCCACCACCATCACCCCCACACACTCCCACCTCTCACCCCACAGCCACGACACACCTGCTGTCTGATAGGGACTGTATTTTTGAAGCCTTCTGCCTACACTGCAGTCATGCAGACCCAGGGCAGACACTCAGGCTTAGATGCTTCTTTTGTGATCAATACTTAGGTGATGGTGGCATCCAAAAACTTCAGTTATGGATCAGGGCCCATGTGACACTGCAGGGCTGAGGGACAAAGGAGACAGCCTTTGCCCCCAGAAAACAGACAGTCAACAAGTCTGTCAGGAAATAACCTGTGTGGGAAGAAGGAAAATGAGTGGGATGAGCCAATAACGAAAAAAACCAGATTTAGCAAAAAAGTCAAAGCTGCTGCCTCGTAAATAAGATTGCAATTTTGATGTGACCCCTGCTTCTGAATCAGAAGGTGAAAGCACCATGATCATTTTGCTTCCAATGCTCTCAAGCACTTTGTCTTGTCTCTCATTTGTTCTGGCCTGAACGTGTTTCCTCAAGCCTTCCTTTGCCCTCCTCAGAGAAACATATGCTTGGAGAGACCTGGCACTGGCTTTCCCTGATGTGAGTAACGCCTATGCTTTAGTACACAATACTTGTTATCCCTGAGATCATCACCATGTTTGAAGCCTGCTGCCTCATCTCTTCACACCCAGGTGGAACACATCCCCAGGCAGGTGGGAGGATGGCAGCATGTCCTGCTTCTGTGCCCACATGCAAGCCTCTCCGCAGTGTTTYGCTGAAGCATTTCCACAAAAAGGAGCAGAAAAAGCCAAAAGGAAGACCCCAGGAGGTAGGATGGAGTGAGTGATCTCCTGGTCCAGTCTGCTGGCGCTTGCTGGGAACATCAGCCCAGGGTCACAGGACTGTTGGAGAGCACYAAAGAGTTTCAAACAAAACAAAACCAAACCTGAGTTTCTGCAGCTGATGAAGTCACTCTGCTCCCTCTGTACACACCATAGTCTACCAGAAACCTTTATTTCTTGCCTTGTTCAATGGCCCACATAAGTTTTCTTCTGTCTTGGTTTCACTTCCTGGCAAGTTYAATATTGGGGTTGAGTAGTCTTAGGCATCATGCTCATCCAGKTTAGCCTACAAATGTGTCTCTCCTCTTTGTCACCACTTTATCCCTATTTGACCACATTTTCCATTTCTTGCTTCCACCAAAATATTTTGTATAATAAATTGCCAAATCTGCATTACTAAACAGGAAAGGCATGCCCTGCTTTAGCCCTAATTATGAGTAAGGTACTCTTTGGAAAATGTGTTCTGACATGRGGCAAGCTGGTAGGAGCTTTACCATATTCTTTATTATTTGTTTTTCTTCCTCCTCAACCTCCAGCATCACAACCCCAGGAAATTATTTTCTGTAAAGTAATCATCCTCTYGTGTGAGCACACTGAAGCAGTGAATCCATTAATGTTTCTGGCTATGTCTACCTACGCTGTCAATAAATCATGTTCCTCATATCTTCTTCACTGACCCCCTGTTCCTTACATACTTGAATACTTTCTTATTATTTATGTTAACCTCCTCTGCAATCTTACTGCATCTTTTTACGTCTTCTTGCCTTGTCATTGTTTACTGTCTCATTTTCCAGTCATGCTCAGAACGTCTTTATAATATCTCACATGTAGCACTTTTCACATATTTGTTATATATTTGTTCATTAATCATTGGTCTTGGAGGAAAAGTCATTTGCTTCACTTGCTTCCCTTCTGGAACTAAATCACAGATCTCTGCATCTTTGCTTCCTTCTTAAAAAAAATCTATCAATGTAAATACCAAAATTTTCATCTGATCTCAAGTTGACCACAGGCTTATACTCTTCAACAGAAAAAACAGCTCACCAGGAACAARAGAAATGAAAGTAAATAATGAAGATATACAAATACAGGTTTCCATGATGAAAACTGTCTCTTACAATAAACTCAATATCTAGGCTTTACAGTCTCTTTTTACTTTGGGTTTTGGTCTCTGCCTTATATCTCCTCATTGCTGGTTTTTTCCTACCTCCCCATCTCTTCATATAAGTGGAAAGAGTAGGTAAAATCCAGCACACATATAGAGATAGGGACACACGGAAATACAGGCTGAGCTACCCCTGATATTCAGCCTTTGGGTTCTGTTGGTGCACTAGGAGTAGAGTGCCTAATACCTCAGAACAAAGGCTATTTTCAAAATATTCACACCAAAGTTGCAGATGCTAATCCTTGTAACCACCCGTGCTGCTGAAGGCTAATGAGAACTAAACATGTATTCCAAAGCATGAGGGAGTACCCTAAATATAACTCCTCTGACAACATTATACACTGATCTGTCTTTCAGTACTCATAGAAAAGGGCAGCTGCTCAAGCCAGTACTGCTTATGTGTGAACAAACATTCCATGCTGCAATTTCTAATTCTCTTATTCTGRTACTTCTTGTGAGTTTGGGAAATAGCCTTTGCCTTGATTGCTAGATTAGGAATCACTAAGGTAAGTAGGGTTTTCTCTGTGTAGATCAAGATACACCATCAGCCACTCATTCATTTTCAAGAACTAGGAGACRCTCTTGGCAATACTTGCTCAGAAAGCAATGGATAATTTTATATTTTATGTTCATATATATGTATGTCTTACAATACTCTCTCATTTGCTAGATCTTCCTTCATATTGATCAATAAGTGACAAAACGGAACAAAATTGCAAGCAAATGGTTTCCTACTAGAATTCACCAGGAACCATTCAACTGAATGATCTAGTTGGAGCAATGCCTTTCATCAACAGTGACGCTCTTTATTGATAGGTACTGAAACAGATTTCAAGGGAACAGCCCAGACAGCCAGAAGCCCAGTGAATACGGCAGTAATGAAGGAGGTAGGAGACAGTCTGAGTCCCTGCTTTGCCTAATGTAATCAGGGACTTGCTGCCCTGACATTGCAGCCTGAGTGTAAGCTTCATCTGGCCCCTTAGAGATGCCTTCAGCACAGGCTTCTACATCTGAGATCACCGCTCATACTGCCTGCTGCTGGAGAGAAGCAGGAATTTTTAGTACATATTACCCCAGCCCTGAGTATGACTGTTGACTCCARCTGGAGCCAGAGGGAGTGAATCAGATGGAGAGGTCTACCCTGCACACTCTGCAGCTGAGAAGGAGCCCCCCTGGACACTCAGCCAACTCCACGAATTGAAACAGTTCAAGCAGGAAATGCAGATGAGCTCATCCCACCCCCTACAGGTATGGTCACCTACCTGGGTCAGTGGCTGCCTTTTCCAGGTGCTTCCTGCTGCCGTACTCCAACATCATCTGCCCTTCTCTGTTGTGTGCAGATCACTTTCACAACACAGTGTGAGTTTTCTGGGCAATGCCATGTCCTGGTCTGCTCTTCTGCTTGCTTTTCTTGCTTTAATCTGAGGTGAGTGATGTACTTCATACTTGACAGCTCATCCTCTAGAAAGTCCACACCAGGTCATGTGATCATATTGKAGTTACCACATCATTTTTCATGTTGTGGTTATATATACTAATTTGCACAGTCCCCTAGAAGGCTTCATGGGCAATCAGGTGCTGCCAAATAATTTCCTTTAAYGGAAAAAAAAGTTTACTATTTTCCATGCTAGGGGCTTGTCATCTCGCTTGTGATCTTTAGTGGGTTTAATACTTAGTAAGGTATTTTTACCTCATCTACTGCTGCTAAAATAGAAGAAACAGCTCATCACATTCTTAGTGCCATCGTTTCTTAGCCTGATTAAATCTTCTTTCATTCTTGCCTTTTGGGATAAGAATTCGTTTTCTTTAGTCTTCCTACTATTGCCACAGAGACATGTATTGCTTCAGAGTGCTCACGCCATAGGAAATACAAGCCTAAGTTTTAGAGCTGGAGCACCAATTGATATATTGATATACCTGAGAGGACCAAGGTGTAAAGGTATTAATATAGCTGCCAGGGACAGCCAGACAGCCACATAATTTAGAGCAGTGTCAGGGCTGTTCTAAAATATGCAGGTGTTCCTGACCCTCACTGAACTCTCCATTAGCCAAGGATCATTGCAACTATTAGCCTCTGCTGCTGTATTCCCTCACTAGGCTGAACTAGGATGAATTTCAATTACTGCTCCATTCCCTTCCCTTCCAGCTTTATAGCCTCTTTCAAGAAATACCCCCTATCACATTTCCAACACATTACAATATTTCAGTCAATTTTCATTAGTACAACTTTCATTTGGTTAAATTTCTTCCTGTGTCATATGTGTTTGTGTTGCCTCCTCTTAAGCATTTTTTTTCCCAGTGATAGACCGCGTCACTGGATCCTAACTACTCCCCAACTTCTACTTAATTGATCGGACTTGGCACGTTTCCTAGAATTAGGACTGTGTAGGCTCAGACTACACAAGCTTGGCTGTTCAGCTGGCCATGTGAGATGGCAATCTTGCATTACTTCTGGAAACCCATTCCCCCTCTTCACTTCTGCATCGTSGCTGTCCCAATCAATAGCTGAGTAATTAAAATCCCTCATGATCAATGTTCTAGCTGTTTTACAGACTTCTCTTATCTGTAAAAACATTTCCCAACCTACTTTTTTTACCTGCCCTGGGGGTCTGTAGCAACATCCAGGAATAGCATGACTGCATTCATTGTCCTTTCTCAGCTTCTGCCCAAACAGTCTCTGCTCTGACAGGCAAAACATTTGTAGTGTTTCCTGCTCTGGTCATGAATATATGCTGCTATCTCTGCTGTGATTGAAGAACACAGCCTGCCCCCTTTAATAAACTTTGCATCTCCCTACTCTGTTTTCAGTCCATTCTAGCTCACACATTCCAGGAATATCACACTTAGCCTTGGAAATGCATATTTTCAATTGGTGACCTTATTAATATGCTCACAGCATTTGTATAGAAGCTATTTTCTCCTCCCACCTTTGCTTTACATTCTCATTATCTCCTACAACGACAACCAGTGGATACATTACCGAGAGATCCATGCATTCCCTCCTTTAAATTCTTCTCCTCCCACACCACTAATCTAAAAAAATGGCTAGATCATTTCCTTATTAGTGGACAATCTGTTTGCTCCCATAGGGTGTAGCTAATGCAGGTCATCTCTCCTTTGCCATTTTGCTTTCTCTGTTTCGTTGTTTATAACACGCCAAAGTCTCACATTCCTCCTTCTCTCGATGTCCCCCTTCCCCCCTCCAGCCCCAATCTATTAACTTTACTGTGTTAAAATGAACCACTTGCATACTGGAAAGCACCATGATGCTGCTTTCTTCTTCCACTGGCCAGCTAATGTGTATAAAGCTTTCTTTTTACAAATACCTTTGCATGTCTTTCCTCTACATAATTTATAAAAATCACCTCATTATGCTAGACTTGTTTTAAAGCTATTTTATCTGCCATAGCCCACTGACTAAAAATCCCTACCCCTTCTCCTGGAAGCATTTAAGTCGTGTGCGTTTGTGTGAGGATTTGGTGTTTTAAACACTGGCAACTGTCTGCAGCATCAACTCAGCCATCAATACTTCTCTGATCTAATTGTGCTGCAGATTTCCCCATGCCCATTTCATCATTTTGTGAGATCATGTCTTCTGAATCATTAAAACTCTGGGAAATATTCTAAGCACTGGCACAAGCCCCCCTCTCTTTATTACACTTCTTCCCTCCTTTACTACCACTTCTCAGCTACCCAGCCGCTGTCCTTTATATCCTCCTGCTTCTGCTGGAACAAGGCTGCTTCTCCAGCACAAGGCTGTGCTTCCAATGCACTCATCCTGCAACTCGCTCACAGCTGGTTCTCCTCCTCCTCTGTCACTCCTTCGGAGTATGAAACCAGCCATCTGTCATCAGTGAACCTCTCATATTCATTGATCTTCCCCAGCACATCAACCTGTCTTTCTCATTCCCCTCTCCAGTTTCTTAGTGCCACAGCAACTGGCAGCGCACGTACATACATACATGTGTGCGCACACAGAGTATTGTTCTGCCTGCTCCGGTCCCCACGTTCAAAACACACAGCAGCTGAAAAAAAAAAGATCTTTTTAGCTTTTTGTTTCTGAAACCAGGGCCAGGGGAGGATGACTGCAATTCAGTTACAGACAGTAGCAGACAAATTGCACATTATTTCATGAAACAATGAAGAAACAAGAACCCAAAAATAACATGAAGCATCCCTGATTCTTGAGGAGTTGCATTTATGAGGAGTGGTGCACAGACAAGCACTACAGACCCTAGAGAAGGTCTGTGATGACTTACAGAGCTTCTTTTCCCTTCTAGCATGCAGTGCAGCTCAGGGTGGGGTACAGAAACAGAGCTGTGCACTCTCCTTTCTCTCTCTGACCCATATGGATCCATTTTCTTTTGACACCAGCCCCAACTGTTTTTCTTACTCCATCTGTGGTCCATTCTCTCACCCTTTGACTGTTGACTCTTGTGCTATGTTTGCACAGAGCCAGTTCGGTGGGGCCTGCCTCATGGCTAGTGCTAGTGGCCACAGTGGTGTGAGAAACAACAACAATACCAATATCCAGTCACTGGGAGGTCAATCCTTCCACAACAAAAGTAAAGCCAGAAGGAGCAACTATTGTTATATGGTTTACAGAGTTGGGGGGTTTTTGGACCTCTTCTAATAGCTAAGCTTAGATCCAAACTGTACTTGTTCCTCTAACTCAATCCCAGACTGCTCAACAGGGTGGCCGAAATCAGGCTGGCTGAAAGTCGCATCCAGGCTTTCTGGTTTCTTGGATCTATTTCTCTTAAAGGGTGCAATAAAGTCCTCTGCTTTATGTATACAGTTCTGCTGAAATCAATCAGACTCTAGGATGACAGTGACTTCTTGAACAGCACAAAGATGTTTTCAAAACAAAAATCTGTGAAAATGTGATTCGTCTTCTTTCACTTCCACTAAATCATGCTGCAGTCTTATGATGTCCCTACAACTGATGACATCAGATTAAAACCTGCATAGGCAATACAGCTCACATCAAACCTCATGGACCTGTTTGTAATCATTCCAAAGTTCTTCTGTGTCAGCCTGTCTGCTGCATATGAACATTATATCCCTCTGCAAAAAATCCCTGTGACATTTTTGGTAGAAGATATTTACTGCACATGAGCAGTGACTGATTTTTTTTTAAACCTTGAGTATCTTGTCTGAGGGGTTTTTTTTTTCTCAAAATGCCAAAACTGATTAAAACATATGATCAGTTAATCTCTTTCAAATTCCATCATTATGGTAAGACACCTTTGCAGTGGAATAATGGAAAGAAGGGGCGTATTGTAATACTCAAAGCCTTTGTTTTGCACATCTATGCCTTGTCTTACTTTTTCTTGAACCTTGCCCTTATGACCAGTACCTGTGATCTTGCTAATTCACCTACAGAAATTAGAAGAAAAAAACTTGGCCTATGAGGAAGATATTTCTTTGATGTAATCCAATTTATTTACCAATTATATCCAGAAATTCTTGTTTCTCTGAGAAATTGTGAGAAAAAGCAACTTCTGGATTTAAGAATTCAAGCCTGTCTCTCAGCAAGGGCTTTGGTCAAAGGTCCTTCTCTCTCTCTTGGATTTCTTCCAGTACTGCCTCACCCAGCTTCCCCTACCTCCCACCATCTGCTCAGCACCCAGATCCTCACATTTGCAATGAAAAAATGTTTTGGCCTTCATGGGTTCAAGTTGATTGGCTTCCCCTGAAGCCTAATTCCTTAGGTGAAGTCTTTCACTGTCTTTATCTTTCTTCATAAGGAAAACTTTGTCCCTGTAACACCAGTGATATGTGGCTGCAAACCCATTTGCCTTAATGAGGTCAGCAACTGCCTGCAGATGACAGACAAGTTGATTGCAGCCATTAGCACATTCCAACATGACAAACACATATTTTTAGTGAATGTTTTAGTGAAAGGTGCTGGATTAACATTTCTGTAAAGTGAGGTTCTCTCTTGACCTACAAAGTCACTCTTACACTTGCATTTTGCCCATTTCGCTCTTGTCACCTTCTCATTTGGCAGCCACGGTGGCCAATTTCAGGCATTCTGATTTCAGCTGCCTCTCTTTGTGCCTCTACAGCTGCCTCTGCTGTAGAGGCACAGGTTGCATCTTGAGCTGGGTCAGGGAACTGATCTGGCTGAAAAGTAACAGGAAAAGTCAAAGACTGTTTTCAAGAAAATAATTTTTCTGCCCTGGTTCACCAGACCGCTGCGAGAACCATGGGCAATGGCTGGGGGCTTCATGCTTCTATAACACGGTAGTCTTGGATGAGGTCCTGTGGAAGTTCTAACTAGTCCAAGTCAAACCTCGCCACATTCCACTCCAGCTGTCCCTTCTTCCCATGTGTGCCAGCAGGCTGTGGATGCCACTAAAGACAGTGACACATATCCAGTAAGATGTTCTCCTTACTTCTTAGAGAAGTCCGATAGCTGGCTGTGTTTAACAGTGAATTCAAATAAATTACAATTTCTTCCTCCTCATCTGTTTTCTTGTAGTAAAACTTGTTTCCAAATTTCTGTTCTTAAATTGAAGACTTTTTCTCCAAATTTTCTACCTGAGAAAAATCTGATTTAATTTCATCTCCTTCAGTAAGTCTGAGGAGCTCATTCCTGAGAAGTCATTTAATTTGACYGATTGTCCATGCTTGCAGATGGTGCATTCAAGGAATAAGGGAACTCTTGCAACAAAATACAAATGGAACAACCAAAAAAACAAATGAGAGAAGATCAAAAACTCAGTCATGACCAAGATTATTAGAGAAGTTTTAAGGAAGGACTTTACAAAAAGTCATGCTGTATAGCACTCACAGAACCCTGTCCACCCCTAATCTTTCTGGCTTGGATATGTTGAACTGCTTCAGTCAAAACAAACAAGAATCCTAAAACTGTTATGACCACTTAGAGAAAACCTTCCTCAGTTCTTCTTAGGCCTATATTGGATTTTCTGCTGGGATGAACTGCAAGTGTTTAATTAGTTTGCCTAATGTAGGCAGCACATGACATGGGAGATGTTGTAAGGTATTCCACCTTACAGGTGGCCACTGCTGCTCCAGAAGGGTCTGGTCTCTCATTATCATGGCAGCTGGCTCCAAGGAGAGAGATAAACATGGGTGTCTCAAATGGCAGAACAAGACTGGGTTTAAGCAACTGAATTTCTCCCCTGTGTTTAAATGCCTATTGAAGTACAATGTAGCTGTGGAGGAGGGAGTCCTTTCACCTTTGTCTCCAGGCTCAGATATGTACTGTGGCAATGGGCACCCAAGGAAAACCACAGGGAGATGTGCTGTAACAAGTCATGCCAAGGGCTCTTTCACAACCCACCAGCCAAGTAAAGATGAACAACAAGAGATTTGGGAACTGATTCTTTTCTGTAGTGGCAATTCACTCCCTTCCTCAAAGGCTGAGAATGCCAGAAACTGAGCCACCTCTCGTACTCTGAATACTTGTATGGCTCAGGCCCAGCCATTGCAGAGTGAAACAGAGCCTTCTGCTAACCAGCGTCAGGACTATCTCTTGCTTCTCGGTGAGTCTCTCCAGGGTTTGTCCTCACTTTATGTCACATTGGAGCAAGCATGAGCAAGGATCTCAATGTCTTCAAGCATGGCACTGATGTCTTAGGGACAAGGCAGATGCTGGGGTCTCCCAGTCTGCTGCTTCCACCCTTAAGAAGCAAGGTGCAGCCTTACGGCTCCCAGAAATCCGGTGCATGAACTYGCGCATGGACACAGCCTGAAGAGGCCTGCTCTTTACTAAGAAACAATAGCAGCATTACAGTTCCTCACTTCTTCCCCTATCTTCCCACACACTTATGCTTCCCTGCAAGTTACAGAAAAGCTTACTTTTTGACATTCCGAGTTGTTACTCTACCTCACTTTCCCTTCAAAGCTGGACACGCAGCTGAGTTTCTTGTAATTCATGGAAATATCCTCCCTGCAGCAACATTCACCCAATAGTGCACCTATAACTGATGAACGGTGCTAGGACTGGTGGCTCAGGGAAAAGAGAGAAATATGTGGGCCGTGGGTGGTGGAAGGGAAGAGCTGATGGGTGGAATAGATTGCTAAACAATTTAATTGCTTTTTCTGCTTTGCTGTGGAGGAATATGCAGTGTAGCAACCTCAGCTCAGCTACTGATTTTTTTTTTCCTGTGCAACAACATATATAATTAAACATAGGTAGTTGCACGCTTAGTTCTGCATTATTCAAATACCCCATTGTAGAGTATATTGTAGAGTCATACTTAGTTTCCACCTATAAAGAATAAACCATATAACTCATGTGGATCCCAGAAATCTCAAACGACTAGTCTCTATAAACCCTGGAGGGAATGTTAAATTGAGCCGAAAACTTTCATTCCAGCATTATGCATCCACTTTTCCTGTTAACCTGCTTTTCCCTCAATCAGAGGATTTRGGGTTTGCTCCAGGCAATACCTTCTCAGGAAAGAGAAAGTATGTGATGAGATTCCTGTTCTGATTCTAAAAGCTATCCAGAAAGAGAGTGTGGGAGGACACAGATTGGATAACAATGAATTTTTTTAAAAAAGGGAGAAACCCACTTCAGTACTGAAGATTGCAGTGGCTCAAGGATTTGTTGCACTCCAATATCTAGAGTCATGAGGGAAGGTAAACACCTAAGTAGAGGAGTCAGTTTGGTGTATGAAAGATGGGACCTCATATCTTCCATCTGCTTGCAGTGACTTGAACATATACATTTTCATTTCCACAAATTTATGCTAACCAGTGGTCCATAAAGCAGGCTAGGACACTGGCAATACTCTGTTAAAGCTGTTTCACTATTTGTGGAAGACACTGATATTCACATAGCCAGAGGAATAAAGGAGCATGACTTGAAAATTCCCTGGTCATATCAGAGTCCTAGCCTGGGATTTGGAATAGATAAAGCAGAGATGGGACTTAGGCAGTATCTTCTCGTAGTTAATTTCAACAAAACACATATTGGTGAGAGCTGAGGTATCCACTCAGAATTGTATGAGTACTCAGGTAGAGCAAACAAGTCAGTAACTTATACCTCACTCTTATAAGCCCAATGATTTGCTTGAAAGCCTTCTGAGAACTTGAGAAGTTAAAACAAGACTTCTAAAAGTGGCAATCTGAAGTTCCTGGATGAAGAAAACACCTTGCAACTTCAGCCATTGGCCATCTGATTTTTGAGACCGCCAGCACTGCTGGCTGTACTTTGAAGGTGCAGGGATGGAAAGGCTCACTGGTTAATAACGTGAAACCAGGCCTGGAAGCACCATGGTGCTCCAGGGAATGATACACGGTAGCAGTACAAACTCAAGTAATAGGGCAGAAAAATGCTGTCAGATGAGGAAATGTTTGTGAGAATTGGGTATTGGCTAAACAGTTCATTAAATCCTTCATAGTCTCATCATTGTTTCCCATTTCTTGTCTCAGTTCTGTCTCAGCCAAGAACAAGCTGCTGTAAAGCAATTTCCCAGAACCAAGAATGCCAAAATGCTTCTCAGTTCTGTACTTCATTTCTATTTTACTTTGAATTAGATATGAAGTGGTTGCTTTCATGGGAGTGAAAGAATGTGAACAGAGGATGAAAGTGTGGTAGAAGTAGCTACAGCTGCCTTAGACTTCGGGGAATACAATGCCATAGGAACAGACATAAAGTCRTAACAGAAGGTATGAGAAAACAGCCAAAAAGTCTCCAGTGTTGGTTTGGATGACAAAGATTGCACAGAACTCTTCCCACAGAAAACTGTATGTGCCAATCTCTTYAGCACTCCTGACTTACAGCTAACATGGGTCATCAACAGACAATTCATTTTTGGACAAATCATGATAGATTTCCACAGCTATGTGTAGGAGGAACAGGACTGAGCAAAGCTTGTGTGTTAATCATCATTCTGACAAAAGGCGTCTATTTGATCTTTAATACTTGGTCACAGGCTCCATGTGACACAGTGGACATTGCAGAAAGATGATGAGTGTGGGTCTTATTTCATTACCCATGTGCTCATGTGTACGGAGAGGCAGTTCGTACAGCCATCTGCTCTCACTGTGCAGTCATGCAACAGTTTTTCAGATCCTTGTCTTCTGATTGGCCTTCTTTCACTCTAATTTTCTGTCTTGTTTGAGCTAAGAAGGACAAATGACTAGAAAGCAGTGCTTACTTTTGTCTGTCAGCTCATGGTATCACAGTAGTATATTTATACCAGTAGCAGCTCTAAAGCAATTTGCAAGTATGAAACGGGACAGAACAGCCTTAGAACATCCCCAAAAGGGCTGAAAAGTGTTATTTTTGCTTTTCTTCCCTTTCCACCTGCTCTCTATCTTGACATATATGCTTAAAGAGGAGTCAAAAATAAAAACAGGGTATATACTAACTCTTCAAACCTGGCAAGTGATGTGGAACAATCTGTATTTTGACTCTATTAATCCTGTCTGTCTTCCACCTCATAATAATAAGTAGGTACTGTCTCTTATCACACCTCTTGCCTCTGTTTTGGCAGCTAAAACCCACTCTGGTCCCGAGTTCATGCATACAAAAGAGCTGGTACAAATAGTACCTTTGTACATTTGAGGTCATTCTTACCAGATATTAGAACTAATTAGTGCTTTCAGAGCTTTTGGGCTGTTCTACTGRCCACTGCACTTGGTCTATCAAAGCCAGTTAAAGCAGGTTAGCATGGTGAAGTTCCCTTTCAGCCCAACAGGGAAAGCCTTCGAGGGTGTTTTGTGTTTCTGTATCAAAATCCTGCAGCTTCTCAGACGTCCAGCCAATCTTAACTTCATCTTGAAACAAAAAAAGGGTACCAAGAAACCCAAGCTGAGCACATAGATTTGTCTGAAAAAACTGGCTAGACACAGACCCAATGGGATAGCCAGGAGCAGTCTATATTCTTCTCACTCCAGGCACTTTTTGTGCTGGATAGACAACTCGCTAACAACCTGCGTGCCAATTGCTTTAAGAAGAGGAAAGGACAGGCTCAGGGATGAAAAGAGACAACCAGACAGTTATAATTCAGACTTTCATAGAGCTTTTAGACTCAGATGCTCCTGAAATTCATTTGTAAAACCATRTGAACTTTCTCACTGAAGGAATATCAGCAGTGATACCATTGTGGGGGAAAGAAAAGATCTCAAGCTTTGAAAATATGACCATAAGTGCTTTGCTGAATAGTGTTCAAGTGGGTTTGAAACTAGGCAAAATGAGTTTGTCTGTCCCTACTTAAAACCACAGATTAGATAAGTATGAAAATATTTTCTCTGCTAAGCTATCAGCACTTGGCTTCTCTTTTAATTATAGTCAAATAATGTAACAAAGGGTAATTTCCATAACATTTATTCTAACCATTTCTTACATTTTACATCACAAAATTATTCTGAACTTTTATCAGGACATGTACAACACCTACTACTTTGTACTTTACCTTGATGCTGATGCCTCTGAGAGAGCAGTAAAAGAGATACCTGTTAATTGCCTTGCATCTTGCCTTCAGAGAGCTGTTCGGAAAGACTCTGTAATTCTTGGACACTTTGTACACTTAAATACAACTGCAAAGATCTTTGCTGGTAAGCCATATCACAATCTGAAGTCATTTGATTTCTGACAATGTGTTCACTCTATTGTCTCAATTTCCACCTCTCTGCCTGGCACTTCTTCAGCTGTACACACACTGGGTTATCCATAGTGAGTAAACACCTGATCCTGAGAATCACTCCAGTTTTCCTCACTAGCAGATTATTATGAAAAATTATGAAGACCAACCGCTTTTGCTAGCCTTGAGTTGTGTCCTGTGTTCTCCCAAAACTTGAATCAGGTGCTTCCTCTGAGACTGAACAAATAATGGCTTGTGTCTCACAGATGGAGCCTTATTCCAGTTGTCAGAGAACTTTAAATTAACAGGGAAATGCTTAGTGAAAACAGTAGTGGCATCTTTTTTAGGGGAGAACATTTGAAACTAAAGAAATTATATCCTTGAAACAAAAAGGAAGAGTGAAGGGTCTTCTACATTATTATTTAGAGAAATGTCATAGAAAACCAAAGCATGAAATATTTATAAACTCTGCTTTGAAGACCCCTATAAAACTGCTACTGAGTTTCTTTAAAATGAATATGCAGTCCATTATTTCAAAGCTTGCTGTATCAGGTCCTCAAGGTCTTTTAAAACAATTCATTTTCATTTCAGACATGAAAGGGAAAAATGAACGTAACAAGTCTCAAAGAAATCTCAAATCTTTGCATTTCAGGTTATGGTTTGGGCTTGCTCTTTTTTATTGATCATTTATGTACTAATTSTAAAATACATTGCTCATATTTAATGTCCTACACTAGAAAACTAGTTCATCTAGGCTACATTTAAGGAAATAACGTGTATTTTTTAAACTCATAAAATGAATTTGGAAGAGTTCCTATACTTAAAAAAAAAAAAAAAAGAACAAAGAAGAAAGAAAACACCCAAACCACATTGCTCAATATTAGCAATAATGCTGTCTAGTAGGTGTCTCCTCAAGAAACTTTTGATCTCAAATATTACTTTTATTGTTTTTAGAGCTGAACCCAATATCATTGTCCCCTCCCTTACAGTAAGAACAGTGTCCCTCACACGGCCCGAGCCAGTGGCAACAGACTTGTTAAAAGCAAAGTGTTTTATGTCAGGTCTGTAAAAAGGAATGAAGGAAACATTTAAATTTGAGAAAAAATCTCCCATTGCTGCGTTTTCAAAGAAAAAACAATCATTTTCAAGACAAATCATCATTTTTCATGGCAGACAGAGATTTTCCTTCTGAAAGGATATTAAACTCCTAAAATGTTATGCCATATCTGAAGCCCTGAACTCCTCTGTTCACAGCACATCATCAGAGAAGCAGTAGTTCTTTGTTTAATGGAAACAAAATCCCCAGCAAACTAGGGCTGTTCATCCTGCCTTCTCAGAGCTTTCTTAGGAGCTTTAAGATATTTTTCTGCTGATGATTTTGTGCATTTCCATCTGGAAGGCAACGATTTATTTTTCCATTTTCTGAAAGGAACTGGAGTGAACATGGCTGTTTATTTTTCTACTTAGATAGTGCCTTACCATGCCAAGACAACTCTGAGCACCAGCCTCATCAATTAATATCAGCACCACTCTGAGAATGGTGTTTGCTAAGAAACTGTTGCTACAGAACAAGCAAAATGAGGACAAAACATTGGGCCAAATGCTAGAAGAGGCAGAGGGGAGCCAGGATCTGTGGATCCTGGCCCAGGGAGCACAGACGGGGTAGTGCTGTCTCCCTGGCATACTCCCSTCCTCTGCAGACCACCCCCCTCCCCATCACCACCTCCTGGCTTTGGGCTCTACACCTGGGTAGGAGGGGCTGCTGTGCTGGGATGCCATTCACACACCATATGGAGCCTTCCTCCATGTGCAAACCAGCATAGCTGAACGCTGATTCAGCTGGGGCTGTGAAACCACACCTCGCAAGGCATCTGTGGTGCTTTGGGACATTCCCTCATCTAGCCAGGGGACAGCCAGCCTTGGAAGAGACTCTCAGAAATAGCTCCGCGCACCAGTCACCCTCCTCATATTTAATAAAAGTGAGGGGAAACAGCAAGTTCACCTTCCCGGGTTACGCATCGGATACACCGCGAGCTTTAATTGCTGCTGCAGAAATGCTGCTGAACCGCCAGCGTTTGGACAGAAAGTGAGCGCTCACTGTGACATTTGCCACGGTGTTTTTTCTTCGTCTGGATGGAAGGAGAGAGGTTGCTCAGTGCACTGTCTTTTCTCTGTATTAGCACGCATGTACAACTCCAGCTATGCCTCATCCATGTATTTCTTTTCCTCTCTCTGTGGTCCCACATTCCTGCAGCAGTCCCACCAGAAGTGCTACGCTGGTGACCTTTAACAATTGCTTTGCTTGATCTCCACAAGTAACAGACTAAGGTACCTATTTTATGCCATCTGCAGTGGTGAATAGCAAAGAGAAAACTGTAGGCTTTGACCAGCGAGACATAAATGCCTTTTTGGGCCATAATTGTGAGTGTGGGCCATAACTGTGAGTGATGACAATCAACTGCTCATGGAGCACTATATAGACTAACTAGCAAGGCAAACAAAMTAAACACAAGCAGAGAGAGAGGAGGCAGGGGAGGAGGGGAAAGAGAGACTAAAAAGCTGGAGTAAATGATTTATTTAAGATCCCACAGGAAGGTACTAAAAGAGCCAGAGATAAGACTCRTTTCTTACCTCCCAGTTCAATGTTCTGTGTATTGTAGCACACAGGCTGAGCTGTTTTGCTGCTATAACACACCACTCATTGTACACTTCAAAGYTGATATTAATATTTTCTCTGCCTCTTTACACAATCCCATAAAAAGGAATCTCTCTGCCTGAATGTAAAAACTATTATCAGGCATGCAGTTGACCAAATTCTGCCCAGATGTTGCAGTGTGGTTGCAAACTATATGTCAGCTGTTCTTTTTGCTGCTCACCATGCAGTCAGCCTGTTCATCTGGCCATATGGAAGATCCATGGGAAAAAAAGAATAGCTATTTGTGCATTGGTATTGAAAGTCAGAATAATGCAGCCTTTAAGATTTAATGGGTACTCAAGCTGGCTTACAAATAACCTGCTTTGTCTGCATTATTTTGTCTATGTCTTTCCTTATGAAAAACAAAGAATAGAAAAGAAAGATCAAAGATTTCAAAAGCAGCTTTGTTTTGAAAGCCAAAATGCCTTACTCTCTTCAAACAACAGGGAAGGCTTCTATGCACAGGCTTCAGACTCACATTGCACCTTGGCCTGCTGTAGTAGATGAAGGCTCCACAAGAAGTATTTCAACTCCCTGYGCCTCCCCACATCCTCTCCTTCCCCACAGACATGAAGCCCAGCAAAGCCTGAGGTTCAATCCTCCTGCCAGCCTGCCTGGAAAGCCTTCTGCACGATGGAAATAGCAGCAGTTCCCGAGGGAAGGGGAGCACACAAATTATAAGAAATG
Organism: Amblyornis subalaris; assembly: GCA_018881555.1. NCBI lineage: Eukaryota > Metazoa > Chordata > Aves > Passeriformes > Ptilonorhynchidae > Amblyornis > Amblyornis subalaris. The sequence continues at coordinate 2,481,379 of JACAXG010000021.1, forward strand.
GATATTTCCTGTTAAAGAGGATAAGGCAGAAGTTTGTAATATGATTCCCAGACATCTCTGAAGACAAAGGGAGTATCTGAGGTGGAAACTCAAGCTTTTTATCACACTGCATTTGCACAGTACAATGAAGCTCACATCTCATATGCTGGAGGCTGATGTCTTGCAGGCAGGAAAGCCACYAGGGCTTAGGTGAACTGGAGCTGCAGTTGTGCCAGTGGTAGGATTGGAGTGGGGAAGAAGCTTTTGGAGGCTTGGACACTGCAAATTTAAGCAGCCAGATTGGGTACCTACAGACCGTGCACTCCCAGGAGCAACTCAGGTGGGCTGGCACCAGCACTCGTGCGCTTGCAGCACTGCTTGGAAGCCTCTTTACATCCCTGGTGAGTCTTCAGGCAGTCCAGCTTCAGAATTTAAGCACTAAATTCACAGTTTAAAGCTAAGCTGCGAAAACCCATATTCTTCCTTGTGGGCAATGACTCACCATGTCAAAAATCTGTTCTTCTAACCCCAAGGGCCTGCAGGTACCAAACTCTCCGAGATACAGCCTTCAGCAGCGCCCGGCTTGGGGAGCAGGGTCCGGCCGGAAGGTCTTCGCACGTGTGAGCCCCCGTTTGTGCGCAGCGACCTGCTCTGCACGTGAAAGCCCGAGCCTCTGCACGGCCACACGGGCRCAACTTCAGACGTTTGATAATTTGGCCCTGGCTGCACTGTCAGCTGCTGTCACTTTCTGTTTAGCGCAGCGTTCATAAGGCAGCAGCTAATGGGGCGGGAGCATGGGGAGGAATTCTGGCAAAGGCAAGTCGCCGGGATATTTATTTGGCCGTCCTTATGTAAAAGAGTGCAAAAATGGAGCAGTAAAATATTGTAAAACTTAAGCTGATACTTCCACTAATTCAAAGTGGCAGTTTTTAAATGGGGTTGCTTCCGTTTGTCACTTTCAATCATAGAATGCCRATAGTGGTACTTAGGAGGACTTAATAGTCTTAAGAAAATAAACTGTGCCCCTCCCCCCAGAGCAGAACAAACAGAGCCATATTGTCATGCCTTGAGATACATCAAGGGTGCCGTGCGGGGAGGGGGTGGCTGCGCGCTTCCTCCTCGGCCGACGCAAGCGAAAGTGACAAGTTGTCAACTCTCTCGTCCTGTTCACTTTGCATCCTGCTCCGTTTCTTGTGCTCTCTTGCCTTTCCTTTTCTGCTCTTCCCATTTCCAGTCCCGGTCTTCAAAAGAAAAGGGCACTCCCGTGTCGGCAGCTTTTAACTGCATTTTATTTGCGCACACCCTTTTCCTGAATTAAAAATAACTCCTTTGCCCCACCAGTTTTCACATGTTCACAGGACTTGTGCCTTAAGTGAGGCAAGGCACAGGCATGACTTAGGCTTACTGAGGGAGGAGAGGCATTTTTGCAGGTAGGGAAAGGCAGAGTGGCAGGCACTAGTGTTTCATCCCAGGCACACAGGCCAAGCTGGAAACAAGTAGCAGACCTGCTGTGAAGCAGGAGGGTCCCGTGCCACATCCTCCTTCCCAGCAGCAGGATGAATCCGTGCCATTTGCAGTTGTTGTTTGCAAAGCCCCCACAAGGTGAGGGCCAGGGCCTTGCCTGGACCAGCCCYGGCCCTGCTAAAGGGTCAGGGATGTGCTGCCTACTCAGGTTTACACTACATGGGGACCACTGGGCAGCTGCAGCTGTAATATCAGAAGTGTACTACATTTTTCACATACCTACCTCTTATTCTTCATTACACACTCTGTTCCCCTCACTCTGACAGCCACAAAGTACAAATCCAATGCCTTCTCTGGATGGCCTTCCCAGATTTTAGTGAGGGAGGTGAGGCTCTGCCCTGCCTGGAAGGACGCGCACAGATAAAACCCAGATATTTCCTCTTTAATATCCTTTGTAAGTTCCCTCCACGACCTGTTCAGAATCACTGCCCGAATGACTTTGCCAAGCAAAGGCAACAGAGTCAAACCAGCAGGGACTGCTGTATGAAACCTGCAGGCAGCAAGCAGAGGGGCACGGGGAGGGGGGTCCCTCCAACACTGCCGAGGAGCTGTCTCAGTATGGAGAGCATGCTGGTAGGGCTGGAGAGGGACTGTGCAGCCAGGAAACACAGAATTCACCTGAGAAAGGACATAAGGGTCACTCCAATCTCTTTCAAATCAAACCACTTTTCCTCATAAATAAACAAGCAACAACCACAACAACAAAAAGAAAAGCTGTACAATCGAACAAAAATTTCATTTGAATCAGAACAGAGGCAGATTTATTTTCCAGAGTGAAACTCTGTCTAATAGCTAAGATAAGAAAGAGAGAGTGTGTGTGTGTGTGTGTGTGTGTGTGTGCGTGCGTGCGTGTGTGCAAATCCAGGAGGGGGAGTCAGATAAGAAAGAACGATTAAGTTCTTGCGTGAAAGTAGTTAAGCTGTCATCTTAAGCTCACTCTGTCAGAATTATTGCTGTTTATTCATAAGACTACTAAGGAACAGATGTTCACCTGGCCAAGCAAGCCTCCTGAAAGGAAGATAGCCATATGTGGCAGTGATCAGAGTGTGCTCTGATTCTTAGAAAAAAAAGTTTTGTTTCCTGGTATTGGTTGAAACATAGTAAGAGAGTGAAAAGGAGAAAATAAAAGGTAGGTGGAGGAGGTGGAGARGAAAAACAAAGGGAAAGAGTGCAAAGACACAAACAAGAGCCAAGGTGAAATTACAAAAGCTAGAGGGAACTCAGGGACATTTCTTGAACATCAGTAAAAGCATTTGTAAGGACAATAGCTACACAAGAGCATAATTAAAAGAGCACAAGCAGGAAAAAGAGTTGAATTTCTTTTCACAGTTTCTTTCTTCGTGTTGTTTCAAGTTAGCGGKCAAAATGTGCAAGCAGTGTCCATTCTTCTCTACTTCCTAATGTATTTTCTTTGCTTAGTCTTTTGTCTTATTCATCTAATGGATTTAGAGCACTGGGATTCTTTTGTGTTGAAGTTTCATGAATCAGCCTGTCTGSTACTGCCTGGGATGGGCACATCCTCCAAACACAGTCCAGGGTATAAACCAAAGAAAACACAAGAGACAAGAAAGGYATGGACTCATGGGTACCTTAGAGGTAAGAGGAATTTCACCCTGGTAAATTTCTTTAGGGCTGCTCACTGCAGCTTGGGGCTGTCCAGGGTGCAAGCAACCAGAACAAGTAGGAAAGCAAAAACTCAGAGGGAAATCAGGAATGAGGGAAGTGATACAGGGCCAAAGAAAGATTAGGGGCAGCTGCATTAACTGGGGTCCTGCTCCCTCTGAACTCACCATCTGGCAGCTCCAGAGGTGCGGGGCTGAGGAGACTCTGAGGGGAGATTCGCTGGTCAGCACTTCTCCTCATGCAACAGGGAAACAGGACACAAGCCTTTGTCCCACCAGTAAAGGATGTTTGGGGCCTAAATAACACTGTGGGGAACATGCAGTGGCCATGTTCACATTTAGTATCTTTTTTAATGAAAAAATCTCATTATAATATGGCATTGCATAATCATCCCCGGAAGATACCACTTCTCCAATTACTACTTTGCAAGAATYCTATTAAAAGGCAATAAGCCAAAGTGTAAGTTAATTTTGAGTGGTTTTTCACCCAGCCAGATTCCCTTGTGTTCAGAGCAGTGGGTGATGAAGCTATAGCCTAAACCATGTCAAGCTGTTCTGTATACTCTGCAGTCAGTCAGATATTCCTTCTGCTGGAAAGATCACTAATTATTCAGTCGGCATTTGCTTGAATAAGGCCTCAAGATTTGGTCCAAAGACAGCAAATGTTCCTTCTTGATTATTTTTGCAAATTAAATGAGAAGAATTTAGAAAGAGAGCATATGAAGCTTATTTGTAAGACAGATGTTAAACAGACTAGCAGCTTCCCARTATCCCTCTAATACTTATCCCCAGTACCAAAATATATTCCTTTAGCCTTTATAATGACATGGGAGTACTTAAGACTTTATTAAAAGTATCCTGAATGGCTTTACAGGTCAAGAAGCATGAAATTATTTATTCTATTAATAATATTTTACATCAGATTCAGGGCATTTTGGAGTGGACAGAATTTTTCAATTAATTAATTTGTTCACTGAGAAATGCAGTTTTGAGTCCACCAAAAGTATTCATTAATATGAAGAGTTTCAAGTGGGGGGGGGGGGGAGAAAAGGAACACCTTGCAAAAAAATTTTGGGGTGTATTTTTTTTACTTTTGTTTTTGATAAAATGTTTTGGTACTAAAGAGGGGGTTTTTTTAAATGTCTTATTTTGAAATCATCTCTTATATCATCTGACCTAAACCAGTACTTCCTATGTTTTGAAAATGCTTGAACTAAGAACTGAAAAAGCAGCTACTCCTACAGCTCTCAGCCAGTCAAGTTTTTGAGATGTCTTAGGGCACGACTGTGACTTCCTTATGGTGAGATTGGGGTGCCCCACTCCAGCAGCAATGGGACAGATGTGCACTCAGACCCTTCCCCCACTGTTCAAACCTACTTCACCTGCTCACAGTAGCCTCTGAAGTGTGTGAGATTTAACAACTGTTAGCACACAAGTTAATGAACATACATAGACTTTCTTCCCAGCCCAKCCAGCAGCAACAGTCATAACAGATTTCAAGATATGGCATATCAGAACTGTAAAGCAACTATTTGTTAGCCCTGGAGTGAAGTCAAAATATTACTCAGCAATGTTAGGAATAGCAACTGGTATCTGAACAATATTAGGATGCTAAAATAGATTTATTAGCTTTCGCTTAATAAAGTGCATCTAGCCTTCTGAAAAACAGTAATGTAAATAATGAGGCATTCTGTATAATTTTTTGTCTTTGTGTGCCTTCCACATAAGCTTCTGTTCTGTTTACAGATCCAAAGATGATTTTCCCAATTGCCAACTCTGCCATTTCATCCTAAGACTTGAAAATATATCTGCCATCTCTCTGCTAGTAAGAGCCTCAGCAGTGGTATGCTTTCCACTGCTCAGACCTTTGCTGGGATCTGTGCTGACTTGGAGGCCTAGGAGAGTCCTGCTCGCTCTTCCACAGCTGCTCTGGATGTTGAAACACCAACAGATTCAGTCACATGAGACCTAAGTAGTCCTCCTACAATTTGGCACAGTCTGTTTTCACCATGATGAGTACAAGGCCACTATTTTCACATGGCTGCTTTGTTACGTTTTAAACCAAAAGCATCTTTTTACAGGGAACAGGAAGAACATACGCCAGGTCTTTTGTTGCTGTAAAGGAGAACAGTTTTACTAAACTCAATAAGGTTCCACCAGCCAACACAAGCTGAGAAACCATCTCAGAAACCATGGGATCAGTCACCATGAAGCAACGTATGAGACTTTCTTTTAGGCTCAAACTTCCAAATGCTGTGTGTGCAATCTTAATTGAAGTGAGTCATTCTTCCAACACTCACAGAGCTCCAACACGCTCCAAGACCCATAATGAACTTGTCCAGGCTCAGAACATTTGACACTGAATCTGTCACAGATCAGATTACTTCACTGTCCTACTTCTGAAAACATGGGGACGTTATCTTGGCATTCTTATGTGCCCGTCTTGAGGAAGATAGCCAGGGCTGTCAGCATGCAGAGGTGATAGGTGATGTTTTGCTAAGGGGACGGTACTCCCTGARAAAGAATTCCTGAGACCCAAAGATATAGACAACCTAGATACATGTTGCTTGCTATTGCCAGCAAAATCAGAAACTTCAGTTTATTTCTTTTCATATTGATTCCAATAACCTGATGTTTAATTCTGGCCAGTAATGATGCAAAAATGGTGTATGCCCTCTGTAACATTGCTGCAACAAAGAGGATAAATATTGAAATTCTGAATGTTTTTTGTCATAGAATTACAATTGTGTTCTTTAAAGGCTGATCTGAAGCATATATTAAACCAATTTAAAAAGTGAGGAAACCCAAAGAAAAAAATATTAAATTTTTATAGTGAGGTTTTAGTTAGACACACAAACATGGATGAACTTTCATATATCTCTGAGAGGATATCTTTACCACAACCATTCAAACCACTTTCTTGCAATTACCAGCAGTCCAGCTGATGCTCTGGTTTTCTCCAGTGTGGAGAACTAGGTCTTATCACTTCCTCCCTGTTTTGAGCCCTCTCCAACTTTGCTCCTTCCAGCAGCAGTGTTTCTCAGCCCATTCTTGATAACGCCAGGGAGGGGAAATGGTCTGGAGGAAAAAGAGGCTATCATGGCATTTGAATTTCCCAAGAAATTTCTTCATGCAACATTTTTAAAGGCTTGTGAACAATCCCTGTAACATCCTGACTCTTTTTTTTCTTACTGATTAGTACATCAATGCTGGTCATTTCCTCTGCCTCCCCCTCCCATCCTCCTTTCTTATGCTACCTAATCCACCTATTCTTGTTTCATTTCACTCTATCCCCTCTGCCCTTCGACCTAGATTCTGTCCATTTGCAAATGCCTTCTTTGATATCCACACCAGTTCTTTATCCACTGATGTACCTCACATCCAAACCTGCCTACCAACCTAAGAAGCCATCTTTTGTGTGATACCAGATCAAAAAGGTTTCTTGAGGATCACATGAGTGGTATCCAGGCCTTTCCTCTGCCAGTCTTTCACAACTCCCCTTAAAAATTCCGGTAGGCGATCTCTTCTATGCACCTACAGACAGTATCTGCTGTAATATCATGAGTCTCTTAGTCTTTTTCCTTCCTTCAGACCTTGATTTATGATTTTTTTTGTCTCCCAACTGCTAAAATCAATCAAACCCATAGATGTGCAATTTTCCAGATCTTCCCTAGACATGTTTTTGAAGCACCAGCTGAATTTCCTGCAGCCTGTGATATTGGTACTGTGGAAAATGCCAAAGCATCTTTCCCTTGCTACACAACTGTGTTTCTGAAGCAAAACTTACATGTTATCTTGCCGAGCACCACGCTTGTGAAGATAACCTTGAACACGTTAATGGACCATAAACCAATAGTTATCTGACACGGCAGATAGCTGGAAACTGTATCTTTGAGAGGTGTGAACAGCCCCATTCCTCTCACTGGTGTGTTAATGCTGAAACAAAAATTGACAATTTAAATTCCAACGTTATTAATGATTCCACTGATGATCATTTTAGCAGAAGCATCCAGCCAATGCATTTACTCCACAATCCCAAACTGCCTCCCMTGCCTTCCCAGGTGCCAAAAGCTCCAACTGTCCCCTACCCAACTGCCAAAGACTTCAGCTTCCCCATGGCAACTCCTACAATGCAGCTCTGCATTGTCGTTACAGCACTGAACCGAGTAGGGAGTGAACGTCAGGAAAATAGCATCAATTAAATTGATTTCAGTATCAAAATAAATAATACTAATTGTTTTATTCATTTAGGTACTTAGTTGAGTAAACTTTTATATAAATTTAATTTAAACAAATCTGCTATTGAACTGCAGGCTGCTTCACCAGAAGGCTGCAGGACTAAGGACCCTGCCAGATAATTGAAGTCCAGTTTATTACAGAGTCCATAATCCCCAGAAGAGAAATACTGCTTTAAGAAGCTAAACTGCCACAATATATGCCACTTCCTTTTGTGTGTGTGTGTGTGTGTGTGTGAACTCTTTTAATGCAGTCCACAGCAAGGTGACAAACATTATGCCACCAGAACTCTCCCGTGAAGTCCACAGAGCCCTCGTGATCCACGGAGGCCTGAAATCTGTAGCCTATCAGCTGTCTCCTTAGCTATGTACTCTCCTACAAACAGGGTCTTAAATGTGTCTGCCTGGGGTTATCCTGCCTTTCTTGATGTTTTCTACTGAAAACAGACTGCTTCCCATCTGAACAAGTTATTTTTCAAGTCTTCAGATATTCTAATTTCTTAATAACCTGTTCTGGCATGATCCTGATTTCCTTTAGTGTTTCTTTCTCCTCCCTAGGGAAATTTATGCTTGTTTCTGACACCTGTGTCTGCCACCATTACCTTCTTTTCAGAGCACAAGAACAAGAAGTGCATTGAATATTTTAAGCAATACCTGCTTTTCGTTTCAATAATTTTTCTCTGCCATGTCTTAAAGGCCCTTCTGTCTCTTTCACAGGCCTCTTTTTTCTTGTGTACTTGAAAAAAGTCATCATTTTTCACAACCTCCTGTGCAATCTTTTTTTTCATTCTCTACCTTTACTTTTCTTATAATTTTTATTACTTTCTGAACTTCACATTGTAATCTTTCTGGTCTTCCTCTGTACTTGATGTTTAATACCTCACATATGCCTCTTTCTTACAATTGATTAATTGAGGGTGGGCTTGTTCATCATAGTGTGAATGTATTTCTTTCAAGCCTGCATATCAGATGGCCCTTGGGTATATATTAATTTCAGTTCTGCACATTTCCAGTTCCTCATCAATGTTCTTGTCCTCTCCATTACTTTTCATTCAGCTCCTCCCACAGACTTCTGAAACTCATACTGAAATTTTGGAAAACCCTCTGCAAGCCCAAAAGAAAAAGTTATGACATGCAATACCATTGTGACCAAGTTACCCTGGGTATGCCAAGCTCTCAGCCAATTTCACGCCCTTCCCGGGCTTAGGATCAACAGAGATCAAACTGGAAGTGGAAGCACTTTGTGGGCTGAGAGTGTCTTCATCCAGAGGAGGATCACCAGACTGAAGCATATCACTGCACTGCCCTTTCGGACACTGCTGTACTCCCCTCCACGTGTGAGGAGGTGGTCAAGTGGGCAATTTATCAGCTAACCACATCAGTTTATTAAGGAGATGGGCAGCTCAGTGCCTTGTTTGCACCACCAAAGTGGAGGAAAACAAGTTTGTTCRGCCAAGGCTTTGTCCTGTGACCTGCCCTGAAGTACTTCAGATCACCTCATCTCGCAGCTGAAATGAGAATTCATTGAAAGGACATCTTAAAATGTCTTTGGGTCTGCATCATTTTCAGCAGTGATGTCCAGACATCTACTGCAGAAAATAAAAAAAAGAAAGGATTTGATTATGAATCTAGATTTTTATCTCTACTTATTCCCATTGAAAGCAGCGGTTTTGATTAAGTGAGCTGGGAACTGCTGGACAAGGAAGCAGACAGGGACTTCCACACAGGGCAGTTCACCAACAGTGTCTCTGTAGGGGATGCTCCTCTCATCTCCTCCAGCCTCCACGTACAATATCCAGCACCCAGAGGTGCCGTGACAACTGGGACCCTCCCATGAGGGCCTGTAAGGAACAAGCAGCACCCATGGCTTGCAGCTCCTTCATGTGTGATAGATGGACTAGTGAACGTGAAAGTGACTTAATGTTTATAAAGTATTTTCCAATATAATAGAGACCATTTTTCTTTTTAGATAGAATTTTCTTTGAATAAACACTGCTCACGTGTACAAAACCACAGCCCTGGCTATCACAACAGCTGGGGTGAGTTGGCTGGGAGCTGCTGGTCACTGCTCTGGGACAGGCTGGGCAYCAGTCAGTGGGAGGTGAGCAATTGCATCACAGATCACTTGGTTCTCTTGGGTTTTATGTCTCACTCTCCTTCTCATTACTATTATTGTTGTTGCTGTTATTATCAATAGCGTTATTAGTACTATTGCATTTTACTTTGTTTCAACTGTTAAACTGTTCTTATCTCAACCCATGAGTTTTATTTTTTTTTCCTGATTCCTCTCCCCACTCCAGTGGGGGGGAGGAGTGAGTGAGCAGCTGAGTGCTACTTAGTTGTCAGCTGGGGTTAAACCACAAAAGTTATTATAAGAATATTACATGTTTTATAGATGGGCACATAGAGTACCAGCAGTAACAATATCCTAACTCTTGTAAATGTGTGTTGCAGTTAAGGCCCTCCTCCTGTACAGAGAACAGAGACCTTTTGACATACTGTGAGTTCAGTGAAATGGCTCAGAACAAAAGAAGTTCATCACATAAGTACATCTTTGCAAGAACAGTAAAGATTTTTACTTACTACACATAAACATTTTTATGCTATTTCTTATAGTAGATGGCACAGTATCACCTAAATTTTCAGCTTCAGAATAATGCTTATCTCCTTCCTTCTTCCTATCCTTGTTTTTTGCTGTGCCACAGAAAATTCTGTATAAAATTGAAAAATTTGAAAAAACAAATTTTCAGGCTTCAAATAAATAATGATGCTTTGAATTCTGAGACTTCATCCTGCCCCTTGTGGTTAATGTCTTGAAACACTCTCATATAGACAGATGACAATTTGCACAAKCTTTCATTCAGATTCATACTGTTCTGTACTACCAAGTTACACAGATTTTTCATRAGGAATAATTTTCTGAAAGCAGCCTACCCTTTCTCTCCTAGACTTTCCATGTGACATATCACATTGCAGCTACTCCCAAAGATTATTTTTATTGATGTGGTTTATAGTAGCCCTTTCCAGGGAACTCCAGTCACTTGTACTTAAACGCAAGAAGGAACATAGTCCCTACCTCAAAGGCTTCACTCTCCATTCAGCTGGATTTGGGGAGAGACAATTCAGCAATTAATAGGTTCAAGTAATGAAATAGATATAAAATAAACAAATCTGGGAAGAAAGAAAAATAAAAAAACCACGATTTACTAGCAGYCTAAGAACTGCATTTAAAAAAAAGATTAATCTTCAACAGAGGTAGCATCTTCCTGCCTCCTGGGACCAAGGTAAGAGAACAGTGGAAGGTGGTTGTTCAGAGAGATGCAATTTGGGTCACGTTTGACTTGAGTGTGGCTAAAAAAGCCCTGCTCACTGTCACATCTGCACACCCCCTCACAACAGAAGCAGATGACAGCGTAAGCTCCTCCAGTCCTTATGGCGTGCAGAAATTCACCATTTTTCCCAGCTATTCTTTTTGTCTCTTACAAAGTTCAGATTGAGCCCTGAGGGCACTAACAAAGGAAAAAATGCTTCACAGCATTTTCCCCTTGCTATTGCTTTGGGGTATGTGTAAGATGAGATCAAGTCAGTATTACATGAGGAGCATTCTTAATTCACTGTGTGGTCTGCGGGCAGGCTTGGATTTGATGATTTACTGCATTTTGAACAGAAGCACTGTGAAGCGAATTCAGGAGGCACTCTAACACATCAGCTGGGCGTTTGCCATACAGGCTTCTGGTAGGCTGGGAGAAAAGAGGGAAGATTTAGTTGTCTGCCTTTGGCTGCCTCCACCCTGAAAACTGAGAAGCCTGGTGTCCTGCTGCACAGAGCAGCTTTTGCAGCAGCTGCTGCCCTCCCCTTTCTGATTTGGCCCAGGAGTAGGGGAGGTGGCAGTGCAAAGCTGCAGGCACACCCCCTACAGACATGACTGCCTCTGGTCCTTACAGATGTGTCTTAGAACTGCATCGTGGTAGCAGGTTGCCTTTAAAAGGTCAACACCACCAACATCACCATGTGCTGAAGGGATGAGCAATTCCTGGATTGCKCTTAGCAACTTATAGTGTCAAACCCTAAATCTGTAGGATAGTGTTCATATCTGCAGTTGCAGATGAAGGTAAAGCATCTCCCTTCCTTAATGAAACAGCGTTTAATGCAACAAATACAATGCCTGTCTCTTGACCAGAAACCCCTCAGATCAGAAAGCCACAAACACAGTCTAGCCACCAACGTTGCTCAAGAGGATCTGCAAACACAGGGAATTCCTGTCCTGCTCTGATCTGGTTCATCCACATGCCACTCCTCTAAGGTAGGCCTTTTATCACTGTTTTTAGAAGAGAGGAACAGACATACACAGAAGTTTCCAAAGTCATCAAGGAAAACTGTGAGTTGGCAGGAACAGGATCACAAAAACTGTACAAAGAGCCCCATGTTCACTTGTCAGTATCTGTTTTTACAAACAGTTTTCTCTTCACTCCTTTCTTCTCCCACCTGCCCCTGCCACTCCTTACCAAATTGTTCTTCATTTGCAAAAGACCTGGCTAACTGATTTATTGACAGATTTTAAGGCTGAAAGAAACTACTGTAAGTCACTAATCTGTTTTCTAGGAAATCAGAGCGCTTCAGTCAGCAGTTCCTGCAGCAAGTCCATGGCTTTGGCCAGAACACTACTTTTAAAATGACAACCAGCATTTCTTTGTGTATGTTCTGCTTATCTCTTTTGATTAAATTTTTTTTATCCCATTTCTAGATAATATCTATTAAATTTCTAAGTTGCCATTAAAAAGAAACAGTGAACCTGATTGACTCAAACTCATGTTAAATTTGTGAACTAAATAAGATGAAGAAATTGTGATGAATATTTGATTTCCAATCTCACTCTGTTTACATTAAAAGCACCTCTTTATCATTAGATTTAGAAACCTAGAAGTATTTTAGAACATTTACATAAAATGCTAGCTAGTGCTCCACTTTTGTTAAAGATTTTTGGGTACAGATAAACAATAGACAACTCGAAAATGAAACTAGATGTTGACATGCAGTGAAACTCCTACGTTGGATCTCCTCAGAGGATCGGTTTCTGACCTGCTGTTTGGAACACAGTATCTTTAGAGATGACTGCCTCTAAAATCCTGCATGATTACAGGAGCTCTCTTGTTATTAAACAAGTCATTAAATSCATAGTGTTTTATAAACAACAGAAATTACATTGTTCCAACATCTTCTACCTGGACCCTGAAAAGAGTCCTGGTGTTCATTGCCTGTCTGGGAGCTACATGACTATTGCAGGAGGTGAACATAAAGTGTGCATAGCATACAAGGCCCAGAAATTATGTTAATAGTCCTGCATCTGTAATGAAAAAAAAAAAAAAAAAAGAAAAATATATAATCTTATTTCAGAAATGAGATAAAATTACAACATTACAGACTGTAACATAATATAGGAAGACTTTCTACCCTGCACTAGCTAAATGAAAGTCAGTCCTCAATAAGCAGGGGTGGCTATTGCCCCACGCAGATTTATTTAACAAGCTGGTGATTCCTTCTCTAGCTCAGGTACATGTACACAGTGCTGTACAGACAAAATCTAATCAGTTTTGCTGAATAAGGATAAATTTCTGAATAGAAGCCAACACATAGTTTAATTCTCACATTCACAGCTATCACTAAAGTGTCTGTGTCCTGTGACTAGCTTGCAGCTGCCTGTGTAAAAGAGCTGTCCATTATTTGGAAAGCAAGCTAAAAGATATAGGGAAAGCTCATCAAAGAGTCAAAGCATGTTGCATCCACAGTTAAAACATTTTAAAGGATCATAGTTATTAGAAATTCAAGTTTTTCAAGTATTAAAAATAAATCTTTAATTCTCCTACAGATTCCTAGTATCCAGAGTATTTTATAGAAACATCTGGATAAAGGAATAAAGGCAAATCCATTGTGTTTCTAGACATTCCTGGAGCACTGATGTTCTTGAGATTATGCTATTGGATTACTGGTATAAAAATAATAAATATTTTCAGTACTTAAAGCTGTAATGCTTTATGTTGGATTTGAATTTTGGTCTCATTTTAGTAAAAGGTGGATGGAGATTCAGTCTCTTACTTAGCCAGAAAGATATAGGGAGTTTATTGCTTAGTGACCTATATTTTTCTCCTCTACAGTATTTGAAAAGTTATTTAGCAACTTCCCTGCTCTTCAGTCCACCTTTCAAGATAGCTGTCCCAATAGCAGGACAAAAATAGGATTAAGACTCTGTTCCTCATTCCCATGATATGTGAAAGTGAGGGTTTGTTAATCTGTGCTAAGGATGCTGTAAAATATCCTGGTCTGCATAAAATCCATTAATTTGTGTTTATTGTTTTAAATGAAGGGCAATAATACATAAAAAAAAAAAAAGCTGTGTCTCACACAGAAGGGGTGAGAGAGGCACGGAAGTGAGATCCTTGGATATGTTTTTACATGGTTTTGCAGTATTAAAAATACATTTCCTACAGGTCACTAAGCTAACCAGGAACTTAATGATATAACTGGCTCAGGCTCCTGTTTGTTAATAGAAAATGTAGACAACCCTTGCCAGAGGTCCAAGGACTGAACAGTTATAAACTTCAGACTGTGCCCAGAATGTCATTCCACCATAAACATATGGTATGGTCACACACCCACCCGAGCCTTTCCCTGTGTGAGAGGAGAGCTCGAGGTGCAGCGGCTCAAAGAGGGCTTTCAAAGCTCCATTTGTGCAAGGTCTTCACCCTTTCCGCTTACCATTTCCCTAGGGAGCAGCAGTGTGTTGTGGAAAGTGCTGGTAACCAAAGACAGCAATGCAACAGCCTAAGCCTGGTGGCTCCAGCCCAGTTTTTTCACTTTATCCCCTTTACTGTTCCCTCTCCTGTTGTTGCTTTTTTTTTTTTTCTTTTAACATGCAAGTTGCCATGAAAAATTTGTTAATGAAATATTTGCTTAGAAGTCTGCTCTGGGCTAGGCTGATAACCTATCTGTGTTTGAGTTTGGCTTCCCATATTCTAAATACTCATCTTCTCTCTGTTTAGCTTATTGATTGGTTTGGCAGGAAAAGCAGCCTTGTCATCAGTGACCAAGGTCAAACCAAACAAAAAGGGACAGGAGGGGGGAATAAAAAAGGAAAGAAGTAGTTGGATGGATGAGCTCAGTGAGACAGGAGTGGAATATCTGACCTCCTGCAACTTTCCTTTGGGAGGTGGGTCCTGGTCTGCCTGGGAGCCTGCTGGTTTTCACAAGGTCACAAGAAATCACTGACATCATCAGAACCAGCACTCGAAAACCACAGGAGAGACAAGAGCTGGGACTCAGTCGGAATCCACAGAGGGAAGAGGTGGACATGACCACACCAAGGCCGGGCACAAATGCCCACAGGAATATGTCCTGAGAGCTCTGGTGCAGAGCAAATAGGGTGCTGAGTCAAATATCTCAAACATCTAAAATTAGAAACTTAAAGCCCATATCTACAAATACAAGTAGGAGTCACCTGTTCCCAGAGGTGCCTGAAGCTCTGTTTCAGAGAGCACTGCAACTGCACAAAAAACCACGRGTTAGTGGGATTTTTATTTTCCTTGAACATGACTAGATATGGGCTTTTATGTCTAATTCTCCAAACACAATTTACAGATTTTGGCCTCAGCTTTTCAGTTCTGCTCCTAACACCTGGAAACAGAAATCTGTGGAAAACAAGTCAGGAAGTTTACCAAGGGTTAACCCAGAAACATGTAGAATGTAAGCACATGCTCTCAACATGATACCTTCCTATCATGCCAAGTTCATCCTTGTTTGGGGGGAGCCTTGATTTTATGTGAAAGTCCCAGCTCACGAAATGTATATAAAGCCTTTAGTAGCTATACAGTGCATTCTACCTAAAAATCCAGATGCATCAATGAAATATGTCCAGAACTGTATAAACCTCATGGGAAAAACCTAAATATAAGGTTATGCTGCACTACATTACTGTTTCAAACGACCTTTCAAAATATTCTTGTTTATGTAATTCAGTGTAAACAGCAGTGTGCAATTTCACAGAAGATATGTGAAACTACAAGGGAAGCTTATATCACGGCAGAGAAAACTGAGATCAGCTGTACTGTAGTGTAGTACCTTACTGTAAAGAAAATGTACTTTCTGGTTTTTGCATACAGTACAGCTGAGGTGTTCTGAAAGGAAGCTGCAATAGAATAGGCCACCTAAATAAAATACCTGGCAATATTGTTATCTGGCACAATACATTCATGTTAGTCGCTTTACAAATGAATAAGACGGTGCCAGAGGCTAATAATTATGTGACATGAACTGACTGTTAAATCCTGCAGTCTTTACTCAATATTTATATAGTTCTGGCTTGTGGGGAGTTCAGCTTGATAAATGTCAAAGAAGTAAAAGAGAACTAAATCTATTCCCAGGCTTCTCTTTAATCTTGTTACTTTCCTTCCCACTAAGGAACTAATTCAGTGATCACTGTGTTATTCACAGGATACTGGAAACATTATTTTAGCAGAAGTACTTCATAGTTTATACCATTTGAGAAATTCAGCTTCACTGACCCAGCTCGACATATGAGAGAGAGGAGTCCAGCTTCCTACCTGGAAACATGGTCTCATTAACAAACTGAATAAAAAGGGTCCCCATCACAGCAAAGGAAACAGATGCAGAAAGATGCTGCTTGTCTGTAGAAGGTGATGCCAATTTATCCAGGAAGTAATTCTTCTTACTGCATCCCAACCCACTTTTCTTAAAAAAAACAACATTTTTCAAGGAATGCAGAAAGCAAAACAATTTTTTGTACACAAGGTACTGGAGACAAGGTTATCTGACAACTGTCCAATTTGCATAAGCAAAGGCCAAAGGCTGCACAAGTACATAGACCTCTATTTTTAGCAAGAGCAAGTTCCTTTGGTGGATCGACACTGAAACACATTGCAGAGGATGATTTCAAGGATGGGGTGCAGGCAACATCTCTGAAAATTAGGCCCTGTCAAGATGCACCATTGGGAGCTCTCCAAATCACCAGTTGTTCTTCATCCTCTGGGGCGGGAGGACCTGACCTTCCCAGAGGGTTGTAGGATGAACCTCCTGAGACAATTTCAAAGGCCTCTATAATAATCTGGGCCTATGTGTATGGTGCTGATTTCCACTGCAGAAAGATTTAACTCAGGATTACCCAAAGAAGATGGAAAACTGGGTAACAAGATCAGAAGAAATGAGATGTCCCTAAATAAACCAACGCTCTGGTGTCTGACATGTGGATTTAGCTGCCCTTCGCCAAGAGTGCTTTAATTTGTATCACTGTAATCGGGTTAAGAATTATTGTAGCCAAAGTAATTAGCAGCAAGCTACCAACCAGCTTCTTGACACAGAAAGCAAACGGGTTTCTCCTCCAAGTATTTGCCCCCCTGAGGGCTGCGAGGTAAAGAGGAGAAGGAGGGAATTAGGGGTGACCTTGCATTAATGAACAGGAACATGCTCCTGGATCAATGGGCAAACCTGGCATAGCTCAGAGAGGAAGCATCAACTGTGTCATCGAAGTATCTCTGATATCCATGGGGGTTTTGCAATGGATGCTTATGCAAAAGAGGTAAACACAAATGAGGCTGGTGCAACAGAAAAAAAGAGCTACAGGAAGAGAGAGAGAAGGTGTGAGGATGTAAACAAAAAATAAACACAGAGATTGCTGTGGGGTGGTTTATTTAAAGAGTCCCTACATTTGCATTATTGGATTAAGCATTTTGACCAAAGTTTGTAGAATTTATTTTGGCCAAAAATGACTAATATGAATATTGGCCTCATGCCTGAATAAAGGAATGTAGTTTCTCTCTCTAATCAGGTTGCAACAGATAAAGGCTAAATAGAAATGAGTAATTCACCGTGACTCAATATTACATGGGCTGTATTTTAAGAGCTGAATTTCAAGTGCATTTCTGTTCTTTATTTCAGCTGTGCTATCTTTCACTCACCCTCGCCACACCGTGTGTCAGCCTGGCTTGGCAACATGGGAATCATTTTCTTCTATAAGCCTGATGTACTTTTTAGGAGACTCTGTCTTCCTGGAAGCAAAATCAATTCAAGTATTCAGGAGGCCTCTAGTGGCTTATAGTTTCAGAGGAAGTTTCCTCTGAAGCCTAGCCCGTGAGGCTCAGAAAATATATAGAAGGTCAGGGAAAAAAAAGGGACTCCCCACTTGTCGATTAATGCCATTCACAATAAATAGCAAAGCTTGGTCTCTGACTCCAGTATCTAGGAATCTGGCCCTCAAGACCCGAGATACATTTACACAAAACGCTCAGAACGTGCAGAAGAGAACAATAGGGTCCCAGGCTTCTTGGTGTTTTGCATGTTTCTAAGCATATACTGGGAAAGAATTACAACATGATGAGCCCTATATTTGAAACAGCTGTCAAAAGGGAGCCTATGCCAGTTTCATTTTGATCCACAAATATAGATGCTTTCTATTACTGACAGTAGACTACGCAATAGGTTTCCAATGTGGTGCACGAGTGCGTAATCCTCCATTTGCAACTCTTCACCCAGGTCCCACACCAGGAGCAGCAGATAGGACTGATCCTGACTGGAGTAATTGGCATCAGTCAAGCTATTGCTGTTTCCAGCTGAGACTCTGGCCTGTACTCCACTATACACAAATACATAATATTACATATTAGGTGAGAACCTGGTTCACCTCACGCTAYTTTTAGATGCAGGGTTATTAAAAAGTAAGAGAAGAGTAATCGCAAAAGAAGGTGAGAGAAATGAAGTCCCACTGCTCCTCTGGTGAGTTTTGGCCTAGACAGTCAATGCTTTCTTCATCACATATGTATTTCCCTGGGCCTATTTTTATATGTCATAGGATAGTCAAAGAAATGTCCTTAATTCCCGGCACTTTGATTCACCTCCACAAACTAAGCCTTGTTGTAGGTGACTTAGCAACCATGTGATCCACCTATTATTAGAACAGAGTTAGCCCTCCAAGCCCCCAAACTCCTGCCTCCCCTTGTCCTTATATATATCTGTCTCCTAGCAGAAAAGTGGCACATGACCTCCTATCCTCAAGAATACTTGGCACAAGTCCCTACTTCTCAGCCGAAGCTATTGTTCTAGGAGAGAATGACACAGGCGTGCAAGAGTCTTGCTGACACTTTTGACTTTAAACATGAAATGCCATTAATCAATCAGCTGCATCTGTTTGGAAAAATTAAGTGGCTGGAATCAAGGCAAACACAATAAATAATCCTTAGGCAAACAGGAAAGAAAATAAGGGAAGACATGTTTTTGACTTCTCGTTACTTCAAATTCATTTGATTTGCCTTTCACATCCTCCTTACAAATATTAGGGCTTACCAAGTGTGCGGTATGAAGATACCAAACTCTAAAGACTTATGCAAAGTACTGCCACCAAATTAAAGGTGCTAAGCTTGCAAGATATAAGTGTCTGCCATGGAATTCACACATGACATGGCAGCAGAGGGGGTCTGAATTCACAGATGTGAACCAGACCAGACTCACAAAATGCCCAGGCATCGCTTGAAAGGTTGATTTCTCTTGCTATTCAGCAAAGCTGCAGATGCGATTTATGGTCTCAAAAACATGTTCATTCCTGCTACAAATGCTTCAGAGACTTTATACTACATGGAATCATTCCTGACAGGTGCTAATATCCATCAAAATAAGCATCTAATAGATTTCACAAAACCCATAGTTCCTTGCAAGGCAGACACCCAAACAAAYAGCACCTCAGTATTTTAGCGCTTGCTGCTGTCATCCCTGTTTGCAGGAGTGAATGGAAAAATATTAAGCTGCACCTTGCAGTGCCCTAGTGGAAGAGTATCTATCTCTGTCAGGAGGCAGAAACAAGGAATAGCTGTGAACAAGGCATCAGGCTCAAGAGGGTCCTTGACTTCCACACGGTCTCTGAATTTCCACAGCCTGGAGTCCAGGATTACAGTCCGGTTTTRTTTGCCCCTGAGACTGGTTCAGCTGGGGAAGAAAAGGTGTGAAACATTGCTCCCTGCTAGTGAAACAATGTTCAACACTTCCTCAAACCACCAGGCTCATGACCACGCAGATCTGAAAGCCTGGTGTGAAGAAGACACTGAGAAGCCTCATCCCCCTCCTCAGCTGTGGGGGTGAAGAGCACTACTGCTGCTGGCCTGCACAGGATGGAAAACACAAACCCAACAAGTTTATAGTGTGGACACATTCGGAAACTAAACTAAATCTACTCACCTCTTTCACACAGGCCATTAAAGGAGAGCCATTTCAATTCAGGCTGACGACACCCTCAAATTTCCATCTCACTATCCATTTCTGCTACAAGGATCTGCCTGAACATTGTAAAGTAATGATATAAGTGATATGAACAGGTCAGAATKATATAGGAGCAGGGAGTGGAAAAAAACACAGGAGCAAAGCATTGTGAGGCCCATCTCCATTGCTAAAACACAGCATTTATTTGGCTGACTAGAACAATTTGATTAGTCCCAATCTGAAATAAGAATTTATTTCATTTTTTCAGCTGTTTAATCCTTTTGAAAACAACATTTCAAAATGAAAATGTCACTTTGAACTCTACACTTGCTTTGTACTCACTGAAATACATCTGAGCAAAACAATTCAACTTGACAGAAAAACAAACAGAAAATTGTGAGGAGGGAACCAATCTATAGATATTTTTGGTCCCTTAGACATTCTTCATTTCAGAGTGCATTTCCTGTTTGCTCAACAACAGAGCTTGCCAATATCTAAGTGTTCCTGGAAAGCAGCATGTATGTACCTATGTCTTGGCCATGGCTGAAGATTTAGCTGACCTAAGTTTAGCTTTCAGCTCTGTTGGTATCCTTACAGAATGCACTTTACCTTTGATGCCTCTCTTTCCTCTTCCACCATCGTATTTAGGGCAGAAACACCCTACTGCTCTTATATGTTTCTGCCATAGAAGCTGCCACAACACTCCTGTTACCAAAAATAATATCTGGATAAATGAGAGTTTGTAGGAAGAGCTAATATCTTTTATTAGACTGGCTGATATAACTGACAAAAGTGAACAAGTTGTGGGGTTAAGGGTCCTTCAGGTACACTAGAGAATATGCTAGAGCACTCCAGTTCCAACAGCATTGCTGCTATTGGATAGATAAATAGATAGAAACCTCACTACACAAAATGAAGAGCACAATTCAGATGTCCCTGTCACTTCCTCCGGAAACAACAGAAAAAGGAATAGAATGACATGCAGATTTTTGAAGGAAATAAAAGGTTAAGAAAATAATTGTGGAGAGTCTTCTTTATCCCCCAAACCTTTTATATATGTAAAATGGATCTGCAACAACAGATCTCCACAGTGCCAAAACCCCAAACTGCTGTCAGTCATTCCACTAGTAGTTGCCTGGGGCAACTGCTTTCACAATTATCAGTGGATTCACGAACTTGCTGCAGTCACGAATGATGCAACTGATTTTTTTCCAGTGTTCAGGTTGCAAGTGAGGACAAGAATATTCAGACTTTCTAATCAGCAACATTAAATATATGAGAAACCCTCTTTATATCAGGCACACCTGTAAGGCCAGGCCATGGCAATTTGGCAGATATATGTCCAAACATATGGATCACAGAAGTGGAAACTAGATCTGTCACTATATTGTTCCAAACAAAACAGCAGTTCCAGGAAGACTAGCATGAAGCTGGTACACAAGACAGCACAAGAGCCCTTGATGGTACCTTGGCATATTCTTTTGACTTTGCTGGCAACCTAATGCTAAATATGCTCTTTTCTGTAGGAATAAGAAGCTTGGTTTACAATTTCTGATCTTTAAAAGAGCCCATTCAGGCATCAGCCCTCCTGTACCATGGCCAATAAAACATACTCAGGGTCAACAAGTTCACTATAGGAAACAGCTAAAAGTTTTCATGAAGGAAAGCCAGATCCTGAATCCCAGCAGAGGGTGACATTCCTATGCACTCATCACTGCTTTGCCACAAGTGATTCACCAACTTAATTCCTGCCACAGAGCCCTTCTAAATACAGGAAAACTAAGGTTACACTAAGTTTAATTTAAGGAAAGAAACTTCCCCAATGGATACTAAATCACTTCAACTACTGCAGTAGTCATCTCCCTCTAAAGTTTACAGTGTGTTTGATTTTTTTCTTGCTGCAGTTTTAAAATAAGAGTTTATTAAGCCAGTTATTTCTAAATGTCCTATGTTGAGCTCATGGAGCTTTGAATGAACACACCAAGACTCAATGGTGAAAAAAAAAATAATGAAGTTTCTGCAATACTTGTTATCTGCATAAAACTAAAGGTCCAGCTAATGACACAGTGCAGACCCGTAGAGAAGAGAGGAGCAGCCACTAATTTCATTGAGATTAAAATGCTTGGCACATCAAGTTAAGAGACCTTTTTAAAAGACAGAAGAGGTTTTTAAGGGTGTAACATACAAAAACACAAAGTCCAAGATGTATTGGTAGCAACTCTATTACTGAACAACGACCAGTGAAATCCTCAGTTGCCTTTTTGAAAAGACATCTAGACATGTCATCTTCTCAAAGCCATTCTTCTGGAGACAGCTGTGTTGCACATAGTGATAATTAAACCTTTAAAAATTAGTACCAAGTTCCATTCAGCCTGGACAGAATGTGCTACTTTACAATTAAGGTTATGTCAGAAAATAAAGAACATTCTAGAATCATAAACAGACCGGGTTTCATTCTCATCTACAGTACTTTTATCTAGAAACGTTTCCATCATGTTCTCTGGAGTCATTCCCAAGTTACATGAGTTTAATGAGAAGGGGGAAAAAAAAGAAAGATGACAGTAGGAACACCGAAGCGTAGAAACTTCTACGCAAATTTTAATGGCAGGGCCCTGTTTTCAGGATCCTTGCAGCCCAGACTGATGAGAGTGTTGCCCTCTGGAAGAGCTGCAATGTCTCAGTGATTCAGCTGCAGCTGGACACAGATCTGCTGGACAGTATGAAATATCGACTGGTGTGCTCTTTGCCAGCACTACCTAATAGCGGCTTCCCATGAACTGGACCAATTGGAGATTCACTATCAGAGATTTCTGTCTTATTAGGGTTGTGTTTGAGACATTTCCATTTCTACCTCAGGCTTAGTTAATCCACACATATACTTAATAACACCTATTTTGTTTCTGTACTAAATTCCTCTGATTTTTCATCCTAACCAGACACAATGGGCTCCCCCGGACCCAAGAGACTAACAGTGTACACTGAGGCACATAAGTGCAGATTTCATGGCACCAAATGAGGTGAAAACTTTTCTATTGAGAGACATACATTTCCAGATGAAAGTAAATTTCTGCCTTTATTATTCATTATATGGTTTAAACCTGTGTCAGACACTGATTTAAGAGGCTGTAAGCCACAGTCAAGCCAGCAGTGATATTTGTCGTCCTTTCCCAGACCTGAATCCAGGCCCTACAGCCAGGCATAAACCACCAGCGAGGACACGTAGATGCAACTTCTGGGCTGTCACAACTCACAAAGCAGAGAACCTGGACCTTCTGCGAGAGGAAACAATGCCTCAGATGTTTTTGCAGTCTTCAGACATTTCAGGCATATTAACCCCATGGGAATGGAAATGATTACCTGTGCTGCACAGAGATTATAGTTGGGAGTCGTAAGATGAAATGAGGAAGACCAGCATTGAGAGGAAACTTTCCAACCATGAGCAGAACTGACCCAGTTCTCAATTATCAGCTGAGCAGATTACTTAAGAGTTTTTATTTCAACCCAGTAGTGGAATAAACCATGTTAACATGTGGTATTGAGGTTTCCTCTTAATTACAGCAGCTGTAATTTAAGCTTACTTGCTGCATTTTGCTACTGGGGCAGGTTAATGTGTTTTTCCTCATAATTACAGTGGGCTACTTCATTAAGCCTCTGTAACCCGACTGTCTTTGCTTACAAGTTCACACTCTGAAGCTGAGCAAAAGACCTGTAAGGAGAGCACTGAAAGGCTGGATGCTTGAGACTTTCAAAACTAAATTAGAAAGAGCATTATGAAATGCAAGGTAAGTAGCATTTTACTGCCAGAGAGATGGCCTGGGTGATCTAACAGGTCTTTTCCATCACTAACATCCCTTGTCCAGGAACAACTCATTTCATTCCAGGCCAGTCATTTATTATGACAGAGAAGCAAAGTAGAAGGGCATATATTCTACTGGGGAAAACAGCATTTTATTATGCCAACTGAACTCAGAGGACAGGCAGTGAAAACATTCTTTCATTTTGTACCATTAGCTCAGCCAGGCCTCTGCAATGTAACATTCTGTCACTTTCTGTGGATTAGCTCATTTACAAAAACGTGCTGTTTTACTGAAATTAGCACAGAGAGAATATTGCACTTCCCGAGCTGCTGCAGCATAACTGTTTGTCAGTAGATTTATGGAGTGGATTGTTTTCCTGCAATCCAGGATAAGGGAAATACTTAAACAATAACTGCCATGGGGAGTGTGGACAAGGCAATAATTACTTTCCATGGTGTTAATAAACCTCAAGGCTACTGGCCAAAGTATATTTGCACTGAAGGAGATGTCTATGGAGATTACATAGGAAATTTTAAGATAGACAAGGGTCAGGAAGCCCATCTAGGTCTGCTTCCTCTGTTGCATTAGCAGACACCCCCCACCCACCCATAACTGTTCCCAGCAARGTTTTTTTAATCAAGCACTGTCTAGTGTTCACTAGTTCCTTCTTTGGTGTCCTCTGCTCTCTGACTTGCTTACTATGCCAACTAGGAGCAGACATAATTTGGTTTTTATCCTTTTGTTTTCTGCTCCACTTTTACTTAGAAACATTTCAGCTGTAAGATCAGAACCTGCACTCCACAGGAAACACCTAATTTCTGTAAAAATAAGATTATACAAGAAAGAATTAAACACTTCAAACCTGAGTGATTCCTGGAAACTCARGTTCTGTAGCTCAACTCAATCATCATTTCCAGATTGCTGTGCTGCCAGTTCTCTGCCAGCCCTAGCAGGCCATGTTGGGGAGTCCAACATCCCTAAGACTCAAGGTAGGATTTTTCAGGATTCTAAGGCCCCTGTCACAGCAGCAAAGAGATAAGACTTAGCTAAAATTAGGGATCACAGAGCTTTGGAGTAGCAGGTAGCCAAAAAGCAGGCTCAAAGCCTCCAATGACTGCAAGATTCAACAGTGTCTTGTGCTGGTGTTTGTGTAAGTAACRTGGACTGCATAACCTTCTGTTTGCCATGGGACATCTCCAGATGTACCACTTGTCTTAGCAAACAATCAGACATCTCAGACCTTGATACAGAGCTCTCCCTTCTGGTGGAGGTCCATCCAAGGGACTGTTCATGCTTTAACTACTAATGCAGGACATTTTCTGTAGAAATCTACCTTCACAGTTGTGTTCTCTTTCTTTTGCAGCAGAACAAACCAGGCAAGTGTTTACTGATAGTGGCACTAGTGCAAGTCTGGAATGAAATAAAAGTCAGGTCCTCTGTATAAACCTAAGTTACTGACAGATAAAGCTTGTACCTTGGATCATTCTCGGGATGGAGGGCAACTGTCGTGAAACAGATGACATCTAGGCCATTTAACTCTCCTTGTCTCCGAAACAGGGTGACTGCATCCAAAACACTGACTGGGGAGAGTCTCTGGGCTGTGCTAAGCACAAGACATACCAGACAATTGTTTAGATAATGGTAGGTGACAAAAGAAAAAGTTTTACCGATAATTTAATCACGTAAACAAGCAGGTTCCAGCGCCTGGTCCCACAACCTGGCACCACCTGATACATTGGGATAGGTTGGCCAATCTGTAATATATCCAGGCCTCACACACCCTAGTATTAAGCAGTGCAAAGCTAATAGTTGTTCTTTTTGCCCACATCATCAGTGAGCAGGGCTTTAAAAGGAGATTGTCAGTGTTCTCAGCACTCTGAGACTGGTTATGCCCATAGAGGTCTCTAAGAAAATGTGCTTCTAATTTAAGTGCTGTGTCAAATAAGTGGTAACTGAATTTGAGAATGGATATTGTGAGCTACATTCAACTGAGGCAATTGACTTAGATGTTCCCTCACTACAGGAATGACTAATCACACAAGTATTTATTGGATAGAGCACATCATCCTTGTTCACATGACCAAGCACGCACTAGCTCACATATGTTACCCCCACAGGAGCCAAACAGGAATAATCACGAGAAGTAACACTCACCAAATTAAGGGCTATGTGATCTGGTGGTACAGACTCAACCTACCTGCACTGAAGAACATGAAAAATTTCCTGTTGCCTTATCAACTCTAGACTGGAATTTTTTCTTTCATCTGAACTGCCCCAGGTAAAAGGAAGAGCCATCTGTGGCTTYCTCAACTCCCTTGCTTTTTGTGTTGTGCTGCTGGAGCAAGTACCTTCATACCAGCTGACAACTGAGCAGAACAAAGCACAGCTGTATCCTATTCCCAGGACACTCCCTGTCTTCTGCCTTATGCAGGGAGTGGAGAGAACACCTGGTGCAGGAGGCAGATCCAGTAACACTCATCCTTAGAGATTCTTCATTTTCAGATAAATTCTTCATTAAAAATTGTCAGACAATAGTTGAGAAAGGACTTGGGAGAATAAAAAATAATTTGGCCTCATAAGTCTAGACTGAGACAAGAGCTCTGGAAACCATAGGGAGATTTTATAAGGGCCTTAGGAACAGCAAAATGACACATAAACATACTTGGAGTATTGCATCAARCTCCATTTTCCATTCACTGTAGCAATACTGACTTGCACCAGCTAAGAGTCAAGCCCCAGGCTTTTTCAAGAAAAGATCTGTTCTATGAATACCCAGGAACATCTGTAGAAGGTAAATAGCTAAATGCAGTATTGTAATTTGACTACGGCTTAGAGGTATATTTCTTACTTCCCTATCGTGAGAAAGTTCCCTATACACATTCATGTAGTCACAATAATTTCTCAATGAGTAAAAACATCTTGGCTTGGAGCCCTGGTGGTTATTAGTACCATGGGAAGTCATCATTGCCTTAAACATATTCCCCACAACAGTTAAGTATTTCCCTTATTTCAGGACTGTAGGAAAACAAGACATATAAACTGAGTAACTTAAAGCTAGCTGTGACTTCAGAAGCTTTTATAGTCTTTTCAACCACATTTGGTAAAATAAACTTCACTTTCCAGACAAATTGGTTGCTTGTGAGGCCACAGGATGCTGCACAGAAGCCACTCAGATGTGCTAGTAGTAGCCCATAAAGACAGACTGGTTTTACTTTCAGGTCTCTTCAGTTCAGCTGGCACAATGATAAGACATTATTTTTCTCAATTAATATCCCATCCTGACACTGTTTGCCAGTCTTCGAAGGTCACAAGGCAGTCCCGTGTCAGCCTGACACCTTCCCCCTTCCCCGTATTTCTTCTTCCTCTCTGGGGAAATTTATGTCCGCCTGTGGCATCTGTCCCCTGTCCTCCTTTTGTGACTATCAAGGCACAGCATACGTTACATTTAGAAATGTTTTCTGACCATAAATTACCTTCACAACGTCTTAGAAGCCTTATGCTCTCCTTCACTGACCTCATGGCCCTTACACTCTGGAAGCATTTTTCATTATCTCTCTTAACCTCCTGTACAAGCTTCCTTTCATTCTCAGCATTTGCTTGCCTTATCACTTTTTTGCACTCTTAATTTCATTCTGTAATCTGTCCAAGTTTTCTTCTTTCCCTGGTGTTTAACACCTTAGTCTTGGTTACTCTCTACACATCCTTGTCTGCCTTATGTTTGAATCGCACACAGGATCTGTTCCGCATGGCAGCCCAGTCAAGCTCCCTCACCTCACCCATTTTCCTCGTGTCCTTCCCCTTCATTTCAGGCTTCAAGGCTGAAGTTTAAGTACCATCCTCAGCAGCTGCATAGTCCCCAAAACTTTAGCAAACCCCACCTCTTTAAGCCTTCCTTACTTGGGCCCTGAAGCCAGAGTGGAGCAATGTGAAGCCACTGTCCAGCGTAACAAACCAAACTGGAAACCTGGGAGTGCACTTGCATCAGTGCAAAGCCACTCTGGTCATTCACTCATTCACCCCGGCCTTCAAACCCACCCCCATCACCCCAGCACTGGAGCAAAATGCTTTCCTTTTCTGGGGTTTTCCTTTTGGTATTCCTCACCTGTTTCTATGAGTTGTAATACTGCCATGGAAGTGAGTTACAAAAATGTTAATCCACTCTCTTTTGAAGTTCAGGAGTTCAGGTTCAGCTTAAGAAGTGAACAAAGCTTCCAACTGGTTCTCATTTTCACGCTTCCCAAGGAGAAGTGAACTAAAGAAAAATATTGATTTAGAGAAAAAATCGGATGAAGAATTTCAATCTCAATAGTGTTAAGGTTTTCCTATGGCACCCTTTTAAATTAGTGGAATAACACTGTTCCTATTGATTACAAGGAAAACTAATCCAATTCACACATAAAATTAAATAATAAACTTCCCSTTCTCCACTGACATTTCCCTGGAGATGTTTTCCAGAAGAAAAAGTCTCTTCTACCAACTGAAGAGTTAAGCAGCTTGCAGTTAGCTTCTGTCTGAACCAACATCCTTTCTGTAAATACCATGAGGAAGAAATTCCATATTGCTCACATTTCCAAAACCTTACGAAAAAAGTGGCCTTCCACTGGTTTCACCAACAGCAACAAGCTGCTTAGTCTCTTATCACGCTTAGACTGTTTCACTGCCTGAGCTCACTTTAAACATTGTCTTTTTACAGTCACTCTCGGAAAATGTGAATTTGAACAAAGTTGTGGAATTGGTTAGCTGGCAGGTAGCTAATTATAACGTATGCACATTCAGTTCAGATCAAAAAACTATTTTGCTAGTGATGTTGTTTTCAATACTTGATCAGTCAAAGACAGATCCTTCCTCTTCACCTTCTCATCAAAATGTGACAAATTTAGTCCTGTTAAATACTAGAGACAGTGATCTCTTCTGACTACAGCTGGTGATCAGATTATGSCCCGAAGCATAATGACTGCTAACACTTCTCTCTTTCATCCCAATTACTGGCCTTTCTGCCGTGCACCTACCCCACTCCTCTGAGAAGCTACTGCAACAAGCAAAAAAAAAATAAAATTCAATTGTAGCCTAATAGCTAATCTGAATGTATTTTTATATTGATAATTACTGGATAATAAATTATGTTGTAAAGAGGAGAGAGATTTTTCAGCAGAACTGCTGGGGAAAAAATCAATTTCCCCAAAATTGCAAAGATTACATTCCTCAATAAACAAAATGTACCTTTCTTAACTGTAAAGTACTGAAGTTTTAATATACTTGAAATGTCATCAAATTTAAAAGAAGACACCTTTGGACACTGAAATGCAAACATTTTCCACTGCTGGAAGAACTTAACATTAAACTGATTTGCCCTTTAAGAAGCAGGGGAAAAATTGTAAAAAAAAAAAAAGAGGAAAATATTTTTAGGGAAAATGCAAATCGGTTTCAGCTTTAACTGGATTAGGAGAGAAGGAACAATCAGCAATGAGTAATATTGTTGAGGCGTGAAAGCATTTCAAAGAAACAGGAATGATCACAGTGTTTCAAACCAGAATACAGGAGGCAGAGAAGTACCCTGTCTACCGCACCAGATTAGATCAGGAGCTGATCTGCTTCCAGTAGCTTGAACCAATGAATCTCTAATAGCGGATCAGTGTTCAGCAGATCTCAGGTCAGACACAGCATATTTCATCTTAAATCTTTGCCTTTAGCTATTATATAATTTTTAGGAAATTCATTAGCCAAATAAGAACCTATTCTAAATCTTTAATCTCACTGAATTAATTCTCTCMGCAACATCCTGTTGCAATGACCACTACAATTTATATGCTTTTTTCCTATGTTTTCCTGTTATTCGTCTCCTTCCTAAGGAAGACAAGCCGAATCCTTTYGTTTGCTCTCATTAACCAGTTCTTTTCAGTCTTTCATATCATCTCCATTGCCTTATCTGAAGAGTAAACACCACTGGGGAGCAGCTCCTTTTGACTTTATGTAGGTCAAAACTCTTTTCCTTTCTTGGCTCAAAACATATAGATGTGGGTGCATGTACTTGGCAAGAAAAAGATATTTAGGAACAGAGGAAATGTGGCTAAAGTGGTACGCAGCTAAAGAAATGGTATCTTTGGCTTTTCTCATGATTTGACCTCAAAAATCCCGGGTGACCAAAAGACAGTTACCAACAGGTGGGAAGTGGTCTGCCACAACCTAGAGATATCCCCAAGCACGGGTGAGCAGAGTGGATTCACACAGGCATGAGAAATGATACCAGGACAGTTAATTATGAGCTTGTTCCCTCCATATACATTTCTTTGCCTTTACTTCAGCATCCTTCACTGCCACTACTCTGTTCAGCCTCAYCTGACCCAAAGAAACACACTGTATGCAGGTTTGTAGAATCAGCAGACTGTACCAACACAATACAGTTCTTTCCTTTAAACTCTTGAAAGTAAGAGACAGTGTTGATTTGTGCCTCTGTTTCCTGAGGACATGCAATAGATATCCACTTTTCACACTGAAAATGAGTTCTCTATTCCCTTTTACTTATCCAGCACAGTGTCAGTGTGAGTTAGTGTGTYGGGACAGACTGTGGTTAGTTCTCACCACTGAAGTCGGCTGCTTACTCTTCCCTATCCACTCATTCCCTGGCTTGCCTGATGGCTCTCCCAGCCACACTGCATGCTGACATCACCCCTGGTCAATAGTCTGGGGTTAATTTTTGTCTCTGTGTCTGGCCATTCTCAGCCAGCTGAGCTCCAAACCATTAATCTGTTCCACACCTGCTTCTCAACAGCCTTCAGTTAATAAAATTCTTGCTTCTGACCCCATTCAGTGGGGTGACCTAACAATGTAAAGATGTTTGCTACCAAGGCCAGTCCCTTGAGTCTGCAGTTGATTGTTCTTTTAGTAAAGCTTTTGATTTATGTAATAATCTTTTTCCTTATCCTTCCAATCATGGGAAATGTTAGGAAATCCCCCATTGCCAATTTACTCTCTCATTGCCTCTGGTTCTAAGACACAAGAGTTATACTTCAACCACAGCCTTTCAGACCATCCTTCACTGGTTGTCACAAACTACTCATCCCTGCTCTCCCTGCCATCCCACCCATCGGATTTTCCTTCTTATTTACTAAACCTTCACTTTCAGTATAATAAGCAAGCAGTCACATCAAACTGCTCTGCACTAAAGATCACAGACAAGGAATTAAATATTGTATGTTCTTCATTCATCTTTAATATCATTACAAGTCTGTTAAAGGATTTGTGTCCATTGAACAAAAAAGCTAGAGGCATTACTGCAGCTGAATTCAGATTGCTAAATGTTTAACAAAGATGCTGACATTACAAAAGCTGGAGTCTCTGATCTCTCCTCTTGAAAGCTATTCAGGTTGGTTGCAGGGGAAAACTATGTCATGGGCACCTGGGCACCTGCATTTTATTCTGTCTCAGTAACCCCCTCTCAGAGGAAGTGAAGCCATAAGGTCCTGTCCCAGTAACAATTAAGAGAAACTAATGAAGAGCTGGTTTATAGCCTTTTCCCAATCCTGATGTCCTGTCTGTGTCTGGAGGGCAAATATAAAACATGTTTTCCATTGCTACAGAAGGAAGTATAAGTAATTAGTCCTCACCATGCAATTCATACACGAGGTTAATCAGGCCCCTCACTGGTTTTAAAGCAGAGGGGACAAACAGCAGGCTGAGCGCTCAGTGAGATGGGGAGGTCAGCACGAGCAGAGGGGGAAGCAAATGGAAACCCGTGTACATCAGGAAAAAAGGGATCTGGGTGAACACTTTTAGGGAGCCTACCCTGGCCCTTTCTTCTATCCATTATCYTGCTTTTGTCAGCTCTGTGATCTGTGAATGATTGTCAGAGGAGCCCCTTTAACCTGCCAGTCTCACAGCTGTGCAAAAGGTCTGGTTGGTCCCCAGAGGTGCTCCCTTACGGACCCAACGAAGGTACCACACAAACTTTTCTCCATCCCCAGGCCCAACTGCCTGCCCTTCTCTTTGTACAAGCTCATCAGGATTCCCGTATCACTGATGTATTTCCCTCAGCAGTATGTTTTCACACTGACTTCTGTGGCCCTCAGTTTGAACTCAGGTGTAAAACGCATGTACATATTCTAAAATGGCATACATATAACTTTTTCCATTTTCTTAGCAGCAAACACAGTAGAGATGATTTCAAGGCCAGTTTCCACAGTCCTGCTAAGAAGCAGAGGAAGAAAATATAATCTCAAATTTTCTGTATTGTAGTAAATACAAGATGAGGTGTTTCCTCTCCTTCTTTCAGGCATTGTTCACGTGGTATCAGGTTTTTCCTCCTAATTCCTTTATTCATCCTGAATAGTGTTTTACTCCTCAACTAGTCCTACTGACTTCAGTGGTACTCCAGACAGGGTAAGGGATTTGTCAGTGAGGATCAGATTGCAAAGTCAGGGCCTCGGATTGTAAAATCTTCCTTGTCTGGCATTCCACTGTAAAGTACCGTGAGCACTTACCATGCTCCGAGATGGATGCCCAGCATAACGATATCGGTGTCGGAAACATTCGTAGTGCTTTTCGACAGTGTGCCAGGCAAGAAAGGTTTCCAGTCTCTGGCCCTCACCCTGCAATCCAATCCCCACAAATAAACCTTCACCCCCATAAGAAGTATTGTTGAAGTCAATGGGGCTCTAAACAGATACAGACTGTTTCCTGAGTGACACAAACGGAAAGAGAGTAGATTTAAGGCACAAAGGGGCTAAACCTTGACAAAGCCAGTTCTGCCCTATGAAAGTAGTTTTAGTTTTGATCTAGAGAACTTTTAAAGCAAGCAAGCTGGTCATAAGCGCTTCAAAAGCAAAAACAGAGAGAAATTGGAAGGTTAAATGGTTCTGGTCTCCTCCAGAAATTACTTGTGTTCTTTCCCACAATGGTCAAATGTTCACAGGTCTCTGTTTTTTACTCCACTCCTTAGACTGAAGCTCACACATACACCTCATATCTGATCCTTTACCTGCTGCACCGCAGTGGGATGCTGATAACTGCACCCATCCTTTAAGCTCCAGTGCAATGAAGAGTTTGTTTCCATGTTACTTTAAGCATGTGAATCTGTGCCATTGTCCTTATAAAGTCTGCCTGAGTGTCTGCAGTTACACACACTTAAGAGTTTTGCTGCATGAGTGCTCTTTGTTTCTGAAAGGTAGAAGAGATGCAGGCCTGGAAACACCAACCAGTACGGGTCCACCTCTCATTTGTCTCACTTTTATAACTTTGARACTCTTCCTTCACTTTGGTAATAATGTAAAGTATCAACTAAAAATTGCAATGCATGCATTTCATTTGAGTTTTATTGCCTTAACAGACAGCATTAGATTACAAAAGAGGACATTTTTCTTCTCAGTTTTAGCTTATTCCTATGATTTATGATTAGATACAGCAAGAGTTCATAAACTTCCCTGACCTGCTGACAGTTTTTACAGGCTCCTTGATTTATTTCCATCTCAAACTTAACAGCTTTCATGTGACTGATATTCCTAGAGTCCTGGCATGGCTGCAGCACAGCCTGCAAGAGCTCCTCTAATCTCCATGTTACTAATTTAAATGAAGTCTTGGTCTGTTGTTTAAAAAAGACATTCGTCATCTCACGGAGGTTTACAGATCCTCTTGTAATGTAATGTCAGACACTTCTGAGATATGGGTTTTATAAAGCCTCCCGATATTGAGTGTTGTAAGACACACCAAGGTCACTTCAATACGCCAAAGAAAAAAAATTTTGCAAAACAAGAGGAGAGGAATTCCTAAGAAACTGCATTGTACTGGGGACATTTAGAAAWGATTTATACCATCTGTGAGTACATTTCAAAGATAAATCTGGTATTGGGGAGAAAAGCAGGGGGAGGATAAATTTGAATCCAGAAAAATCCACAGACACCCAGCCAACAGCTATGAGTTCCTGATAAAAAACAACTCACAGAGCAATATTCTCACAGTCATAGAGGTTGCAGCATCAACAGTTTCCCAGTGTGCTCCGAAGCTACTGTGCTAACTAAGGCTGCTCTTTCAGCAAAGATGCAGCTGGCATTCTGTTTTCATTGTACACTTTCCAAACAACAAAAAAAAGATACATTTTGTAATAACAAAGACCTAACTAGTAAGAGAGAGAAGAGGGAACAAGAGCGAGAGCGACATAAGAAAAGTGGGTGTCTCTCTAAGCTCATACACCACCCAGCTGAAGACAGAAAGATATCATTATTTTTGTCTCCAGAACATTTAGAAACTGGCAAAAGGTAAGTGACATGAAGGTGTATGAAGGTGGAAGGAACCTAAATGGAAAAGATCAGGTAGGTTTACTTTGATACCAATGGGTACAGCAGAGAGAGAACAAGACCTGTAAATATTCGTGGAGCTTTGGAGGTTCTCCAGTGAGTATGCTCAGACATTTGAGGTCAACTGTGATCAAGCCTTAGTCTGACAGAAAATTGCTTTTGTAATATTTGTAGATCAGTTAAGAAATGACAAGCAACACTAGGTTATGACACACTGGAGATATAAATACAGGTTGCCCAGATCATATGATTGATTGAACCCTTTTATTTTTGCTGAAGAAATTTAGCTAGTGTTGCTGGCAACACACACACAGCACTAAATAAACGTTACATACAGTAGCTTGTCAGAATTTATAAAAGAGCAATCGACATTTGCTTTACTGTCAAAACATCAGCCTACGAGTTTCCTCTCTTTGGAAGGAGAATCTGGGAAATAAAAGAACGCTGTACAGCGTATTACCTTCGAATCACAAATGCCATGGGTAAGCCTGAACCAGAAACGATAGCTGCTCTCATGCAATGCGCTCTGCCTGTCCTCAAACAAAACAGTGTGCTTGCAAGCCTCGTTGCAGCAAGCCACCAGCAGCAGTTGCTGTATGGCTCAGAATATACAGACAAATGTGGATTTATCACAGAGCTTCCTATTCTACAGTCCAAACACAGATACTTTCACTGCAGATAGATGTGGAAAAACAGTGCTATACAGTGCCTGCAACTTTATTGCCATGAAGTGCATTATTAAGAACACAATGAGACTTTATGCCTAATTTCAGTTTGCACACACATGGGAATTAAAGTCCACAGATCTCATTCACAATTACACTGAATAAATTTTAAGATTTCTTTCCACTCTTCAAACAACATAAAAGAGCCATGTTGTACATGAAATAAAAACTCCCAGCAGTTTATCTTTCTAGGATTACATGCTGTTTTCAATGTAAAAATCACATCCTCTTTTGGGCAAAGGTTCATTTTACAGACCAGATCTATTGGATCAAAACAAAGGCTGCAGTAAATCAGCTTCGTGGAGCTATGCTGATTTTCCCTTGCTGGACTGTATCTCAAGAACCACCTTTCAGGCATTTGTGTAGGAGGAAAAGTTTGTTATTAGTATTACCCTGGGAGATGGGTATTATTCTCCAGGGAGTAAAAGAGAAAAAAAGCCCAGCATCCCATGACCTACCTCTTCTCACTCTGATAAGGGCACAGAACATGCGTGCACACAGGCAGATCAATTGTCAGCAAAACTACCCTGCTGCATTTAAACACATGGCTCATTCTTAGTTAACAGGTTTCTAAAAATTTGTATTTGTATATCTATGTGTATATCCGTCCTTTCTTACAGGATCTCTCACAAGAAAACCCCCACTCTCCCCGAGTGGCAAACCCACCTGCATCAAGCCTCTGGAGAACAGGGAGTTACGTGGGTCTCCAGTCCACAGCTGTGAATTGTAAACCAACTGAAGATGTATCTTCTGCACAACATCTATTTCCTCACCTCTTCCCATGGCCTAGCTGGGGGACAACAAACTTGGGCAACAGGTCAAGGACAACCACTTTTTCAGTCCTTCTTTTGCTCCTAACTTTATCTCACTTCTGCCTGTTGTGAAATGAGTAATATCTGCATTTTTGGTCATGTAGAGCAAATGCTGTCTTTGGCAGGAAATATTCCCTCCTATAGAAAGATTTGAGGTCATAAAATCAAAAGCAAAGTCCACCACATCTGTATTAACCCTCTTTTCTGTCTTTCATTCCTTCTTAGAGGAAAAGGAGACGTGATCATAACCTAGTACTTTATTGAGAACACTTGTTTATGTCTCTCTTTTAATCATAGAAATAGCAAMAATCACAATTCCTGAGTTTTAGTAGAAAATTTTCTTCTCATTATTTCCACTAACTCCAAGGTTAAAAAAGGTATTTTTCAAGCACATTCCAGGCCAGACACTGTTAGAGCAACTCAGGACAAGACAAATTCTTTCAAACTCTCTGAGTCATATTATGAACTGCTTCTACATATTTCAGTAAGGCAAAATATATCTGTCTCTGGGGCAGTGCATAACATGGCTCAGTTCTTCCTTTACTGGATGGAATGAGCACGTGTCAATCTGTCCGCAATCTCTTCCTTCATGGTAAGAACTGGTACCCGTCTCCCAGATTTCATATCCTTCTAATGGGAAAGGTCAACAGATTGGTGGTAAGAGGCAAAGCCTGAAATAGAGCTAAGAAGGTAACAAAAGAGGAAGAAGAGAGAAAAGAAAGAATTTCAATACCATACACTAAATACCCAGATGTTAATAAAAAAATCCTCAATGGCTACTTGACAGGGTCTCGCAGAAGGAAAGCTTGAAAAAAAAATCTATCCATTGTGCAGCATTTTTCTTTGTAACTCAATTGTATCCTTTATATCAGCCTTTCATCTTCCCAACAGCTAACTCAGGGCATATTTACAATAAAAATAGAAGTTGGATTTGTTACAATTTGTTGAGACTGCAGATTTCCAATCAAAGGTGGTGATATTCCTTCTGTCTGTACGGGTTTTTACTTGGCTAGTGAATGTAAACTAACTGACCCTTTAGAATAGCCTCAAAAAAATCACAAACACTGGTCTCCTTGAGAACCCATGAAGGATGAAAGAGGAGAATTTCTGCTTTGTTGTCTAAGGTTTACTCAGTAAAAGGAAGAGAATGTGAGACTTCACTAGTTGTATACTGATCGTATGGCTTTATTTCCTAGAACAAAGACAGTGTTCCTTCAAAGAACACTACTAGTAACACAGGAAAATCATTTTAATATTTGACATGCGTAATATTTAACAGTGCAACTGGATTTTGTTCAAGTGAAAAGAATTTATCCATGCCAATTAAATAACTCACTGCATAGTTCAAAAGACCCTGATAAGAGATACACCACAAACCATACTGCTTTTCCTGCTTTAATTATGAGTTTKTAGTTAAAGCACATGACAGGGTTTCAGGGCTGGGCTCCACTTCCCACTCTGTGATGGGTTACTGGGGGCAGCTTCCTTCATCTCAGCCTTCCTGAGCCACATCCTTGCTGGTGTAAATCAGTAGAGGTCCACCAACTGGAAAGGCACTCTGCTGATTTACACCAGCACTTAACTTGACCTCTTGACCAAGAGAAAACATGGGAATGGAAATGCATTTTCTGTGTCAGAAGAGTTGCTTGTTGATGCTGGTTAAGGCATTTAAGAAGTTTCATACTTTTTAATGAATGAGACCAATATATAACTTCAAAGACAGGAATACAAAGAGGATTCAGTTGAGTATTTTAGAGCCTTTAGAATGACTAAGTTGTGTAATACATTTAAGTGATGACCAACATACAGAAAAACATTCCAGGAACAGGATTCCAAATTACACTGTAGAATTTTCTTTCCATTTTCTTCCTTATATTTGGTTGAATATTTTCACTCTTTCGGACCAACAGAAATAAAAATGCCTAGATCAGCTCTGAAAAAAATATCCTGCTGCTTTTGCTGTGGCTGCTCCTATCCATCAAGTGTTTTAACTAACATGGGGAAAATGGCTATTTCTTACTGATGGGGCTGTAGTATGAGTAACTGAACTTCAAAGATGCCGGGCCAGATTGGATAGCAAACATCAAAAGCTTTTGACTCGTGCTGAGTAAACTTTGTATTCTGACACACAAGTTCTTATCTGTTCTGTTCCAGACTTGAGAGAGAGAGGGGCTGAATCTAACCAAATCACATTGTTTTTCCTTGCAGCTGCCAACTTGGAAAAATATCAGGGCACAAAGGAACCATTAAAAACAAAACAAAAAAAGACATGTTTTTGTTAGTTCCTAGGCAACACAATATTGCCAAGATGGTGGCTCCCATGAAAATTAGAAAATATTAGTTACACATCACACTGTTATTTATTTATACTGCTCTGTGAAGTATTATTTTCTTCCTTCTTGCAAACTGACAGATATTATGGAAAATCTGTTCTTTTGAGCAGGGTGTTTACACCACAACTGTTAGGTATGTTTTGTCAGCAGCTTTTTCCATTTGTTAATTCCCATTTCTATTTTAACATTTATTTTGCTAGTTACTGAAAAAAAGCAGCAGAGTATGAGAGGAAGAGAGAGAAAGAGGAGGGAGGGGAAAAGAAAAATTAAAAAAAAAGAGGAGAGGAGAGGAGAGGAGAGGAGAGGAGAGGAGAGGAAGAAAAAAGAAAAGCAAAGCAAAGCAAAGAAAAGAAAAGAGAAGAAGAGAAGAGCAGAGAAAAGAAAAGAAGAAAAGAAAAGAGAAAGGAGAAAAAAGAGAAGAGAAAAGGAGAAGAGCAGAGCAGAGCAGAG